>VXBO01010258.1:116156-249583 GCA_013400135.1 Rhinoptilus africanus | reverse complement strand
AAAGTGTTTAATATCATCCTTAATCCTTAAATCCCAAAATGGAAATTCTTGACCATCAAGCATTACATTACTGTTAGACAGCAGAGCAGAACAAAAATCTTTGTCAAAGCTCCTCTCACTTGGTCATAAAACCAAAAAAAAAATTTGGAATGTAGCCTGTTTGAAAGGGCATGCTTTCAGTAATATCAGTGGTTTTATATTTATCCCATCTTACTACAAGTAGAAAAAGAAAAAAACCCGGGAAGAGAGATGTTCTATTGGTGCTCAATGGTTGTTGTGGCACTGTTCAAGGGTTATTAGAACATGGAACAGAAAGTCGGACACTGAGAGCGAGTCATCCTTTTTGTATCCCAAAGTCATGGCAAGTGAGGCTTTTCATCCAAAAGTTACAAATCAGCACAGTGGTTTGGTAGGGATGATGGGATTCTACTGTTGCACACTGGGGGGGGGGGAAGAGAGAGAAGCTCAAGTAAGCTGAAAAAAAAATATGAAGTTGTTTCAAGTCTTTGACTGTCTCGTATCATTTAGTGAGAAATCATCTGAGCGATGCTTGCTAGCTCTCTTCCATTTTCCCCTATGAGGACCCTGAACTCATGTAGACTCAGAAGAAGTGTACTTAGACTACAGGCAATACCTGGATTTGTTATCCAACTATAGGAGTTTTATTTATGTCATCATTTTGAAAGATGTCAGTTCTGTCAGCATTTCTGTGAAGTGTGAAATGAAGACCCTACTTCACTGATCAACAATCCTTATTTATAGTCCCTACTTTTCAGCAGAACTTAGGAACTGTAAATGCAATTTAGCTTACCTTCATCTTCTAACATATTGAACACAAAGACATAAAACACAAAGACATAATTAAAAGAACCCAAACCAACAGCTATCTTGATCCTGTGGCAAATTCTGAGTTAACAGAAAAAAAAAAAATCAGGACTGTTTGAAAAGATTTAGTCAAAGTAAAATTTACTGTAATAGCCACTGAACAGTTTGCTGATCCATCCCAGAGCAACCATCAACTCAATTAAGTAAATGAGAGAATCGAGTTATTTGGGGAATGTACACCTCTAATTAGCTGGAATTATTTGTGCAGTTAATTCATTTATGGATAGATTTCTCAGCAAGCCTAGGGCTTCCACTGCTTGTGCACTGCTGTCCCAGGCTTAATTGCTATTCTGGTTCTGTTAAAAACCTTAATGGATAATCGAGCGCTGTAGGGGAATGCAGGTGGTGAGAGTTAAATCTGTAAAGGACAGGCTGTCCTCAGCCACAGAGCTGGAAAAGACAGTCCGCAAGCCCCTTTTTCTTCCTTATCAGTGACTCCGACAACTGTTACTGCCTAACCACTACTTCTGCTTGTTGGTGCAAGTATTTTTCTGGTTATGCACCGGTGCAGTAATTGCATGTAGCACTTGCACCCTGCCAAGGAAATGTATAGCTTGCACTTCACCTAGAATGAGTCTTTTCAAGGCAGATCCTCCTGGCTTCTTCAAAGCAACCTGCCTTCCCATAAAAGCTTTAAAGCAACAACTTTTATCAAATGATGGAAAGATGTCCAGAGTTGTCATTAAAAACCCTACTGCGTATCTGCATCACAGACCCATGTTAGCACAGGAAACCTGTAGAACACCTCTGTTCGCTTGTTAAATTAACTTCAAGTGACTGTCACCAGTTAAGGGGAGAGCACAACACCACCTGATTTTACGAAAATGTGTACAACAAAAAAAAAAAAATCAAATGCTGGACCAGAGAATTCTGCTGTCCAACTCCATGAGGGAAAGGAAGAATCTCATATTTTTTAATTTTTTTTCAAGACAGATTGTTTTTCTCCCTTTTAGTGACTATTGCATTTTGGATGACGAGTTAACACAGTTCTGTTATTTTAATTAGCAGTTAGGCAGCTGACTAAGTCACTCATAACTAGAACTATTTAAAAATACATGTCTGCTGAGAAGACTGCTCTTTGCAACTAATTAGAACATGGAGGTCTTTTATCAAATTGGAGCAGTTACTGCTTAAAAATTACAACAACAGAATTGTAACCACGGAGCAGTGATATATTTTCAGCATATGAGTTATTGTTGTGTGACAGTTAAAAGAAAACAAAACAGCTGCTAGAAATACTGAGATAGAAACTCCCTTTTTTTTTTTCCCTTGCAGACAACACTAGTTGACTGTTACACAGCTGAACCATCACTGTATTTCTACTAAGGTTTCATTTTTGGCTTAGCATAAACAACAGATATGACTATTAAAAGAAAGCAAAATCCCCCAATGCGCTGTGTTAAACTAGAATATTTGGCCACATTTCCAAAGTGCACCTGATACATTTCTGTATGAACAGAATAAATACCCTCTTGCCAGCAGCACATACTGTATTTGACCGATGGTCGGCTCTACTTCCACCAGCCTCCTGCTAGTGGACTGTGGGTTTACCCCATGGTAATTGTTAGACGTTTTCATGGCGCCAAAGAAGAAATCATTGTCCAGTGGCTGAAACTCAATAACTTCCTGGTGAAGTTACTCCCTCCCCTGAGGTCTGGTCTTATATACGTCACTTCAACACTTTTCCATCCTCTTTTGACTCCCAGCTGTGCCTCTTTAGGTTGCAAGACATACAAATCAGGGGACGGTCGCTGGCTGTCTGGTGCAACACCATGGCCCTGACCCCAGCAGAGGTTGCTAAGTGCTACTACAACACAAATAAGGATACGGTACTTGGCAGCTGCCTGAAAGTAATGGGCTAGATGGGAACTTGGGGACTCTGCTTCAGTTTCAAGGGGTTTTGAGAAACCTTAGGCCAGCCACTTCCCCATTCTGGATCCCAGCATTTCCATCTACAAAACCAGATCAAGATACTGACTTCATTTGAAAGTGCTTGGGAACCTCCATGAAAGCCAAACACTAAAACCATGCCCCTCAGTCAAAAGCTATTACCCAATCGCTTTAGTAATATTGGATGTGAATTCCATTTAAAGAAAAAACCCCCACAACCTCAAATGTTTTCTTTAAATAAACAAGCTTCACATGCTGCTACCTTTGCTGATGATGCAAGTAACACAATATTTGGGAAGGGGGGGGAGCGTGGAGCTCGTATGTGCCATTCCTATTCCTACATAGAAAAGGTATATAGTGACCTATTATCCTATTATTAATATTATCAGAGGAAAGATTATTTATGCTCTGGAGATTAAACCTGAATATTTTGAAAGGAAGTAAATGCAGGTATGAGCTCTTTGATTGATTTTTAATTAGACATTTTAAGATATATTTATTTTAACTGGCTTCAGGGACAGATCATTATTTATTGTCACATCAGGTTATACTGGAAACTGGAGGCACAGGATCCATTTGCCAAACTCACTGAAGACAGGAGGAGGGATAGACAAGTCTCAGCAACCAGGGGAATTTTAGAGGAAAGTTTTTGATGGCAAAACAATCCCAAAGAGCAAACCTAGGGGAATCACAATTTCAACTGCAAAAGTACTTTAAGCAACATGACAACATGGAGCCCACACGGATGGAAACAGATGACATGGCAGCCTCGGGGGAGCCAGGCATGGAGCAGTGCTTCCCGCCCAAAGTCTGCAGCCCACTGACTTCTGCACTCATCACCCCATCTCCCCTGCCCCAAAGCCTCCATATTACAGGTCCCTGACCTCAGAGGTTCCCATTCCCTTCAAACCCTTTTATCCCACCCCTCACAGCCCAATATCTTCTGGAAACTGCTCTTCTACCCTCTGTGGCAGCAGCACCAGCCCCACTTACAAAGGGTCTGAAAGCCAGTGTCCCCACTGCAGATGTGGGATTAAGCTCTCTGGCCCTCTTCCTGGGAAAAATCAGCCCAGGGATAAGCCATGAGTAGGATGGCTTTGAACCATGGAGCAGTCTCTCCGTCTCCCAATACCGGACTGATTTGCTTTGCCCAAAGGAATGGAGAGTGGAAATAGAGAAGAGAGGTCTCTTTCCAGACAACTATCACAGGAAAAAAATTATTGTCTCTTTTGTCTGGCAGACTTTCCAGAGTCTGAGCACAAGATATGAAAGCTAAAAAATCCCCTTGGACCTGACTTTGTGGTCAAAAAGGGCGTGCTTGGGAAAACAACCTCTTACTACCTCCTTTCCTCCACTATTCCCCAGGCACTGAATAGTATTCCTAGATAAGTAGCTCTCCGAGCAGTATCCCTGGTGATTCATCTCTGGTTATACCAAAGTCCACCCTCTGAGCAATAAATCTCAGCTTCAAATGATGAAGAAGCACCTTGGACACAGGGTACACACACTGCCTGGGCTGCAGTGGTGCATCTGCGAGCCGGGAGCTGCAGGACATGGTTGGCAGAGAAGCAGATGCAGAAGCAGACAGACATCTGCTTCTGCTGCTCATCCTACTCCCCTCTTTCCTTTTCCCAGTGAAAAAAAAAATCTTTTTTGGAGATTTTCATGGAGGTAAAAAACATACCTTGAGCCAGATAGGAAATGAAGAGGGTCCAGAAACTTTGTCAGGGATCACAATGAATACTTGGAAAAAAATCACCCGTGGACTTCCCACAGGTGGATAAGTCCAACCATTCATACTTCTCCCCAAAGCCAGTAGCTGAAGGTGAAATGCCCCATAGCATAAGAGAAATGAGCTAATTATCTAATCAAGTCAATACATCTCAGAAGTGATGAGTTAATTCCACCATTATGTCTGTCATTGTTTACAAGGCACTTCAAAGATGTATATCCAATAAAAGCTGTTTAAGTGTTCTGCAATTACAAGTTATTGGCATGTTTTGTTATTCATGCACTTGCATTTCATTCTTTTGTGAAATAGGAAGGAAAATGCTGAAGTTTATAATTACCATTGGTGCTTCTAAGTAGTACAACCTTTCAGTAATACACAAAAAAAAAGCAAAAAAAAAAAAGCATAAAAAAAGAAGAAAGTAGGAGTGCTTACATTTTTTACACTAAAAGTGCTTACTAAAGCTAGTTCAGTGTTCCCTTTAAGTTGAGGAGATACTCTCATGCCTTCATGAGACAGCTGGCTTTAGTGGAAATGAAAAGATGAAGAATCCACATCACCACAGTAAATAAGAGCAATTAGTCCAGCGTTTACAGAAAAGCGATCAGCAGTCTGACTCTCTCCTCTTCACGTGACCAAGCACCCACAGAGATTGGGTGTCCACCAAGAGCTCAGGCTCAGGGTGTGCATACTGGGGAATTGCTGAAGACCTCCTTCCCTCTACTGAAAAAAAAAAATTCTAATACTACTGACCATGGAGGTGTACACAGGGTTTGGAAACACTTCAGTTTCTTTTCAGACTAACCCAGTGTTTTCAAAGTCATTGCAGGAGAGTCTATGGCAGACACTAAATGTAAATGTATACAAATGAATAAATAAAAATAAGTATTGTAGGTCAGCAAGTGAAAAGCTTATCACAGTTACTGCCATCACACTAACTGCACTTTTGCTAGCCTTTCCTTTCTCACTGTTAAAAATCACACATTTATATCACAGTTTTAGCATAAATCAAGCAGACATGCAGAGTTCAAAACAAAGTATCACTGCTGGCATCTTTAAGAAACAATTATCTAGGCAGGACACTTTTATCTGTCTGTCTCTGAAGTCATCAAGAAGGGGGAAACAAAAAGGAGAACCAATCTCCAACTAAAACTGCAGTCTGCAGCCTTCCTCTTCTTTATTACACAGGTATTTTTTCATTGATAAACACCTAATTACCTACTGAGGATCTGGCTGATCTAAGCTACTTACTGTTTTAACAACAAAAACTGTTCCATTGTAAGGAACTCTTCTCCCACACAGCACCAAACCAGCTATAGACAGTGACAAAGTTGTTGTAACTAACTCCCGTAAGTTCCCCCATATGAAATCATACCATGATTATTTTGGGATGTTGCTTTCCAGAGGTCTGCTTTGCCTGCCCAGTTCTGCTAGAGCGCTCTCTACCACCCGCAGCATCACCCAGGCTAAGATGCCTCTCTTTTCTCCAGTTCGTTTATTTTTTCCTGAAGGAATATGGAAGAAGATATCAGTTATTCTTGAGGATGAGGGCTCTTTTTCAAGGGTTTGATGAGTCTGTCTTGCTGCCATTTGGGCTAGGGATTACCAGGAAACCAGGAAACTAGGGAAGACACAGGAAACCAGAGCTTCCATAGACTCATGTCTTTGTTAGTCTCCATCAGTGACTTTCACTTTCTGATGCTGTATAGTTGTCTTTCAGTTTGGGTTTTTTTGATGATTTTGTTTGGGCTTTTGGGTTTTGTTGGGTTTTTTTGTGTGTGAGGGGAAGGAGGTTGGGGTTTTTTGTTTGGTTTGGGGTTTTTCTAAGTTAGTTGCAGGATTTGTTTTGTCATTTATTGAAACAAAGGAAATAAGTATTTACTAAAATAATTCACAATATTTCCTTCAAGTCCAAAATTTTGCCTTGAGGATTTCTAAATCTAACACTTCTACCTCTCAAACACAGCAGTAGTTACAGTCTGGCAAGATCATTGTCTGAAGTGATGTAACATGTGGGACCAAGCTGGAGCAACACTGTTCCTCTTGCAGATGAAAATACAGTAATGCATTTGTGGGTCCATCTAATCCTTTCTTTGCTTTTTACAGGCCCAAAGTCCTCTGGGGATCATCACAAAATCACAGAGTGTTCCCAAGTGCTGCACTTCACATTTAGGAGCTGGCTTTAAAGACAGATGTGAAAACACCTAGCCAGACATTCTCCAGCAAATGCACAAGAGGATGCTAAGACCAAAAATAGTCATAGCTAAATTTAAGAATAATGTCCATTTAAGGATTTGGACACAGACTTGTTATTTTCTTGCTGTAGATAAACACTAGATAGAAAAAAATTAAAAATGCAAGTGTCCATTATATGTATAAAATCTAAGTAGTGTCAGGGTCAGGAGACAGGATAGCCTGGATCGCACTGGTCCTAAATATTTTCATTTACCATCAGTTTATGATTGCCTCTAACCATTTTGCCTTATCATATATCCCTCGTTCCTTCCCAGTTTCATTTGTTGCATGTAGGCACTGAAGCTCACAGTATTTCCTAAAGCTAGTCACCATTTCATTCCATTCCTTTCCTACCACATATCTTCATGTCCTACAGTCATTTGACCTGGTGCTTGTTTTTAACATGCCCCTCCAAGATTGAAATGTAGCACAGAATGTCACAGTACATAAGCCTTAATCCAAATCAGCGTGGCTGTTCCTGAATAATTTAGAAAGCTAGTCACATACTGATGGAATTTCTTCACTGTAGTAAGAAGCTTACAGTATAGCTCAGAAAAGCATCCACATTGTACACGGGAATACCAGTGCATGTGCTATACACGTATTTTTAAAGTATGACTTAACAGCATAGCAAATAATTTCCAGTCAATAACTTTTTTTCTCCTCTAAAATACGATAACAGTTTTCATTAAGGACTAGGACCTTCCATGACAGTCTTACAGCACTATTCTCTTCTGTGTGCAAAACTACCACTCATGTTCCAGTTAAGAAAGGCAGTAAGTTAGCAAACATCCCAAAGATCCTGCCATTAAAAGTGCAAAAGCATAATAAGATATCAGAGCATCAGAATTCTGTTAATCCTTTTTAAAAAATGCTCGACTCCAGTATAAAATGGAAATTCTGCTTAATAATGAGGTTTTTAGTTAGCTTTTCTTTTCTGATGACTGTTCCCACAAACAATAATATTGAGTTAGCTGGGCCTTCCCATATGCCCCCTCAACATGGCTAATATTTGTTTTAGCTCTGCATAATGCAGCTCCTTATCCAGCGGAGAGTCCTGTATCCTTATTCAATAGATTTAAAACTGGTATATATTCCCCATTTTACTATTTGTACTGAGCTACTTGCGTAGTGATGCACAATCAGAGCTGCATGGGAAAGAAGCTGGAAGAGAGATGTAGAAGCCATTGCTGTGTTATTTTCTCTTGCTAAGAGACATTGTTTAATTAAAAATGCCCTTCAGACTTCAGAAAGACCATGTGTGGGAGCCTACTAAAGAATAGCACAAAGTTTTTAGGCTAAGAGACTTGGCAAGTTTTCAGCAGGTCAAATCTGAAAACTGGGGTTTTGTTAGTTTTATTTTTTGATTTTTTGGTTGTTTTTTTTGTTTGGTTTTATTTTTTGTTTGTTTTTTGGGGTTTTTGTTGTGTTTTTTCTTTTTTTTTTTTGGTTAAGATTAAAATCATTACAGTGAACCTTAAGTCTGACTTCTTGATGCTTTATTCTCTTGGCCTCCTCAGCTGGCTTGACAATAAATAACCCAAAGCTCTTTAAAATCTTTTCAGATACCTTTTCCATTTTGTCATGTTTCATTTTGATCTCATTTTGTGAAGATGATTTATATTTTGCGTCCTTGGAAGTAACAGGCTGGAGTACAGTTCACTGCCCTTCCTTGTTTCTTACTTGTGTTTTCAGTTGCTTTAGAAGGTGTGCTGGATCAAAAGCCGGTGATGAAAGGTGAATGCTACCCTCTTTGGCCAACGAGGCATGTCCAGGTGTAGCATTGGTCAGGGCATCGCCTCTTGCTAATTGCTGAAAACTTGCTCAACAATGATGGACTTCCTTCATCCACGTGAAGTCCAGTTAGGAGGCAAACGAGCTTTGAACCACTGCCTCAGCCAGCCATGGCCACCTAACAGCTCTCAAACGCCTGCCTGTTAGTCAGCATCAGAGCATCCAGAACAAGGGTCCAGCCACCATTCCTGTCTCCCAAAATATTCTTGTAGCTTCCAGCTGTTTGCATCTCACACTTTCTGAGCATGATTTGATAACATAGCATTTAATATCAAATTTTCCTGGATGCTTTTTAACAAATGGAAATGTTTATCTTCCACAGAATCTTGAAGCAAGGCTTGTGCTGTGTGAAGACTGGATGTTACAGGCATTGCAGCAGCGATGAGAGGGGTGAAATTTTCATGATCTTCAGAGCTACCCAGATGACAATGTGCATTAGTATTATGATGGGAACAAGGTTAACTGCTTTTGAAAGACATGCACAGCACTTCAATAGCATTCAGCTCTGATATTTATCTAGATTTTCATTTGTTTGGTTTTAAAATTCACATCTATTGAACCTAGATGCCACAAATCAAAGAACAGAAGCGCTGCCGCAGAGGTGTTCCACTAGTTGTTTACTGCTATTTATTGCCTTGGCCCTATAAGCTTGTATGTATGTACCCCATTCTTAGTTTTTTATCTGTCCTCAGTCTCTCATTGAAAAGTCTGTCAAAAATCTGTCTGACAGTAGCAGATTCAGCAACAGAGTACAACTTTACTTGACTATTATGGAAATCCAAAACCCCATTTTTCCTTTTGTCTCCACTGTTTTGAAAGCTTTGGTACATTAAAGTATGAAAAAATCAGTTCTACTTGCTGTTACTTATTCAAGCGTTTAAGATGACAAAGCTGTCAAACAAATGCAGACTTCAAGGAACACCGAGTGATTGAAAAATATTTTATTTAAAAGCTATCAAAATCCATTCTCAGCATACTGCACCTCTTTTCTTAGCATAGTATTACTGAATGAGGTAAGAAGTGAGGAGACTGACTACATACTTTTGGCTTTGGTAAGTCAGCACTCACAGACAGCTAGCCTTCTGTACAGAGGAAACTGATACTGTGCTTTCTCAATATGAAGCTATTAAACAAAACACAAATGGTCCAAGAACACAAACAAATTTCCAACCCAAAATATATGAGTTCACATTCTCTTTTCCAAATAAAAATTCTCACTGATGTCTAACGGGCTAATATAGCACCTTAAATTCAATATCTGCCTATCAATTTTTGATCACAGCACTAGAGGAAAGTGTGAGGACAGAAAAAAAGTAGTTGATATTTGAAATAAATTCCAGTAGCATACCTGCATAAAACACATGAGAAACTGGGTGTATTTATCCATCTCTGAACTCCGAAGGTGCCAAATTACCTTCCCAAGCCAGAGTTTGTGAATCAATCACTATTTGCCCCATGGTGCAGCTACCCCTAGGAGCTATATGACATCTACTACCAGCTCCAAGCCACAGCGTAGCATGGCCAACACCGGCAAGGAAGCACCGGGTCTGGCTGAAATGGTAGGGGAAGGCAGCTGCAATTACTGCCTCTGCCATTAATTGCTGACAATGGACCTCACAGTTCCACCTTGAGGGCGGCAGGATCACACTATGGCATCATGAGTCCTGCAAGGTCTCTTCCAGCTTGAGACTTTCTATGAGTTGCCTAAAAGAGCCAAATCTCCACCTTGCACATGACAATAAAACAACAATCTTCCAGCAGCACAAGGCACCACTACACCATGTCAGTGTTACCGGTTCGTAAATGATGTGTATCACATCAGAGAGCAGCACAATTCTCCTTTCACACTAATGGGAAAAGCGGAAGAGGAGGAAGCATTAAATAAGTTAAGTTTTTTTGATTTTAAGTGAATGGTTATGAATATTTCCACATCACAATATGTAAAAGGTGTTTGGAAAAAATGATCCAATAATGTATTTTAATTACTTTGTAGTTCTCAGGTGAAGATGCCTCTTTTAAACATAGCATTGGCTATTTCTAAGTGGATCAGATGGCTCACTAAGTGCCTTCAGACTCCATCCCCAGTTTTCTAAAATCACTCTACTTCAATACCTTATTGCAATCACCTCTTCTTTCCTGCTCAAGAGTATGACTGACCCGGTCACCCTTTTGGGGAAGGGAAAGGATTCATTAGTTAATAATTTGTCATTGTCATCCTACTTGTCGCCTGAATCCTAAGGTGATTTTATCACCACGACCACCATTGGTTTTACTGGCATTCAATGCAACTCGCAGAAGAGTTTCAGACAGCCTTTAAGTCAGTGCACGGTCNTTTTACTGGCATTCAATGCAACTCACACCCTTTAAGTCAAGTGCACGGGATCTTTCACATGCCAGGAGGGCCCAGAAGGTGTTTTGCAGTCCATATGACCAGGAACGCTGCACCTTCTTAAGACAAGGGCTGGTTCGTTATATTGTTTGACCAGGTGAAGCACTAAAGTCGCCATCCCATCAGAGAACTGGAGCTCCATTCTCTCATACTAAGGGTTCACATGAAGTTGAGGTTATGGTTTGTTCAGTGGTTTTCCCACAAGCATTTTTTACTAGGAATAAATTTTATTGGTTTTTTGAGGAAGTTTCTTGTTTTTGGTAATATCTGTTGAGACTACACAAGGTGGAGATGCATATTTTGCTCACCTCACACTCTGCACAATGTAAAGTGAATTGATTATCACAATGTCAAACACCCAACAGCCATCTGAAGAAAGCAAAACAAGCAAAGAGAATGGTTGCAATATGCTTCAAGCTTAGAGTGCAAGTAGTAAAAAAAAAAAAAAAAAAAGGACAGAATAAAGCCAGAAAATCCTGCACTGATCATTTATGCATGCATGCTAAGGAGACAACCTTGATAAGCATGGTCAAAACCCAAGAGTACATAAAGAAGTAGTATTCAGTGAGAAAACCAAGACTAAAATGCTATACGAGGTATTGCTGAGAGATGGTCCATGTGGGAGAATGGGAAGAACTGTAAATTTCAGTTTAGGAAATATTCAAGAAACAAAATCTTTTTCATCTACTCCCATCCAAGAAAAAAAACATAAAAGAACCCTAAAAACAAAAAAAACACACCCCAAACAAAAAAAACCCCCAACTATAGTCACTACCATTACGGCCTTTTTAGCTCAAAACTTTAGATGCTTATTCTAGGTTTGAGTTGCAGTTTTGTCACACACTAAGTAAAATAGAAAAAAAAAGAAGAGGCTAACAGCCAATTTTTTTACTTTTTACTCTCTTAATACGATGACAAAGATGAGGTGGGAGGTGAATAAAATATTGATTCTAGTTTTAGGAGTTCCTTAAGCAGTCAGTATCATTAATTTGATACAGAAAACCTTACACATCTGGAAAGACCTGGTGCATATATATGCAGTTACAAGTAGAGAGAGGGCAAAAATAAAAACCAAACAAACAAAAAAAGCCCAAACAAAAAAACTAAGCACAGTCCAGTTTCTGAAATGCTACCATTTCAAAATCTACAATGCAAGCCACATAAAACTATTCCATATGAGGCACAATAGCAGAAAAGATACTTTAAAAATAATTAAAGAATTTAAATCTTTTGGCCCCTTTTCACTCTTTTTGTCCCTAAGGATTTTTTATTTTGTGAAATGAATGACAGGTTTAAGATATCCAGGCAGAAAGAGACTGTGATAAAATTCAAAGCATGACACTGTACTCAAAGAGGGGGTTTTCCCTCCCCTGACTCCCAGTTTTGTACTAGGTTTCAATTATGGTCACCTCTCTGTCTCTGGAAAATAGTACAGTCAGAGTCAGAAATCCAAGTGATCTACAGTACAGTAGAAACTGGCACCTGTGGAAGAGGAAAATTCACCAAGACGAAGACTAAAAACCAATTGCAACCTCAGATATGATGGGCAAACCTCCCATACAAGTTTTGCTGTGGTCTTCTCAGGTCATGATTTTTCCTTTGTCTTCCTCATATAGCAGAAAGACAGGCAACTGTCAGAATACAGACATTGTCTAATGTAGAAGGAACACGGAGAAATACTATGGAAGTTTCTGAAAGTTTCGTAACTCACTGCCTTGACAGGTTTGAAGAAGGATATATTAATTTTCTGACACTCTGTCAGCAACTACTGTGATAAAAAGGTAACAGCAAGAAGAAAAATAGGTGTCACTTCTCTGCATTAATTCACAATATCATTTCACATTCTTTAAATCCCTTCCTCTCTCATGAAGTCACCAGTGTAGGGGAATGGAGCAATAATGAAATTCTGCTCTAGTGAAGGAGGAACAAAGAGGCCTTTCAGTCTGTGCACTGCTACGTGAAAACTGCAATTTGTATCCAAGTTGCTCACTGAAAAGTGCTCCTTCTGTAAAAGATTTGCACAGTATCTGTCCAAATAACTGCAACTGCTGCATTTTCAAATTATTCCCTCAAGAGGGGGCATTAAGTTGTCTCCAACCACCTCACACCCCTCTGAAATCTATATTTCAGGGGCGGGGTTTTTTTGTATTCATCAGGATCGGGGATCAATGATTATGCACATCCGTAGTGTAGCAACAATTCATTAATCTTGAATTTATTTCCTGCAACAGAACATTAAGTGCCTTAAATCATACAAAGCACAGATTCCCTTATGGAGCCAATACAGACTGAAAAGCTGTACAAGGAAGGTACTAGCACAAGACAGATACATACTAAACAAATGTTATTACGGAAAAATGGCAATTAAGATTCTCTTAATTAGCCTGTCATTTTGTATTTATCATCATAATGTTTGTTTTACAATGCTTTATTAAATCTGGCTTTATGACAAACAGTCTGCTGGCAATGCATCCTGCTGTGCAACATATGGTGTTACACCTAATGAATATTAATGCTGTGAAGTACAAATGGTCTTCTGGGACCAGGGCTGATGGCTGGGAAACTCCTGCAGATGGCATTATTATTCAAAGAGGTTAACCTCACATGTTTCTCATCAGGTCTCTTCCATAGCTACCTAGAATTCTGCCTATAGGCTTCCAAGAAAAAGCTGTAATATACTAAAAAAACTTCACTGTTATCAGGGCTTGGGGTTTTTTGCTGGTTTGGGGTTTTTTAGGTGTGGGGTTTTGGTGGGTTTTTTTTTTGGTTCAGTGTGGGGTTTGGGTTTGGTTGTTGGGGGGTTTTGTGGTGGAGGGGGTGTTTTTTGGTTCCCCTCCCCCCAGAAAGTTAGCTTCATATTGTAAGTTTTAGACTTTAATAAAACAAACACAGACACCTTCCCCAGCTGAAGCTAATTCTCATCGGGTTATTCTTACTATGATGGACAATATCTGGTTTTAGTTGTTCTGCTCATATTCGTGATACATACTCCTTATAACAGATTTGATGGAGGCATTCCCCACGCCCAGGACAGAGATACAGGAAGATGAGTCTTTCCCCTGGCCACTTAATTGGGCTTTTGAGGCCAGAGTCACAGGTCACAGATGGACACAAAGGGACTACGGACAGCGAGCAGGTAGCTAAGCCACTGGAAACATTCCCTGGGGTACATCATTCCTTGCAACACAAAGTCATTGAGCACTTGCAATTGAAACTGGAGAAGATGGTCCACCTGCAAAAACACAGTGCACAGTGGTGCACAACACTTTCTACTTCTCTTCTAGCTTACTTCTTCACTTCTGGGCTTTCTACAAAGTGTTAAGCCTCATCTTTTCCTTTTCAATTTTGAAAGCCTTTCACCTCCCTCGAGGAGCTCACAGCAGGAGGGCATCCAGGCATATCCATCTAACAGACCTCAAGTCCCACCACACTTCCAGTTATACACGTTCATTTTTTGTGTGAGACTCCTGAAGAGGTCACAGGAACAAGATTACAGTAACATTGAGTCCCACAGCAGTCTTCATTGAGAAAGCCTATTGACTACTTCAAGATGAGCTACTTCTACCCAACACTGGTTCTTACGCTACTTGCCTGGCAAATTCTCTGAAGGAGCAAAGCCCTCTAGAGAGACCTTGTCTTTCTATCTGTCACTTTTGTGTTCCCTTACAGTCCTTTCTTGTCCAGTGTGATCCGATCAATTGGCAAGTCAGTGAAGGGAGAGGTGGCTGTACTATCCCCAAATTCCATTGGCCAGTTGTTTTAGTGGTACATGACTTTATTGAAGACAGAAGGTCCTTCATACCAATAACTGAATAGGCAGAGTTCCCCTCCATCCATTCCTTGGTGTGGAAGAGGTCTATCTATCAAAATGCTCTCTCCTTTTATTCTGGCTGGAAAATAACGATGCCAGGAGAAGCAGCCCTTGATGATTTCTAAAGCATATCCGTTTAAGGAACTACTGCAACTGGAGAGATTCCTACTCTGAACAAGTTTCTTATTACTTCACATCTTCAGGAAAATAGCTGAGATCGGGCAATAATGTGATCCAAGGAGTTATTTACTGGTCTTTTCACTACATTAAGTTTTTAAGATTTGATTACTGAATATGGTCTATTTTTAAACAAAAACTACTTGTTTTTTTAAAAAAAATTATCCTCCATCTTCATTTTAAAAACAAATAAAACCCACCAAAACACAACAAAAAACCCAACGCACGTTCAAAAACCCCAATTAAGTTTGATTTGATTACTTCCCTTTGCACACACAAATCTAACAGGGTTGTTAGAAATTAATTTTGGACACTAAAAAAAAAAAGAGTCTGAAGGAAACATGTTGTATATCAATGAGGAAAGTGATTACGGTTTTGCCTGCACAAAAGACAAGTACATCATGTTTATTTGAGAAACCTTCTAGATTCTTCTGGAAGCTTACAAATTAAGAATCACAACACAGAATGACACCATATTTCCATAACAAGTCACTCCTAGACTTTCCATCAAGTCCGACTATAAAAATGACAGCTGTGCTCGCCAATAGTCACTTTGTTTATGCTACAGCAATTATGCAGCATATTCTCATAAACAGCTGGGCAAAACACGCTTATTTGAATGCCATAAATGCTTCAGCCATTCATAGAACCACCCCAATATATGCTTTTGGCTTCCTCCTGCTGAGAGAAGAAAAATGTCACAGTCTGACTCAGAGAAAAGAAAAATAAATACAACGCTAGTTGCCAAAATGCTGAAGATAGGCTGTTGGTTTTCCCTAGATTTATTTTGAGAATATTACGTCTATTTTAGCCTTTCAATTGCCTGTTGCTGCAACAAATAGAGGGTACTCACAGCTCGTTTATAACTAAATATTTCTAGACAAGCACCACAGAGCCAGCACTAACTGGAACAGAAGAGGCAAATCAGCAGCTTATTGTAGGCACTGTATAGCTTTATGGCTTTTGCAAAGCTTCCCAGCTCAAAAGCTTCAAGTATCCCAGAGATTGCCCAGGAGAATATGAGGACAGAGCACAGTGCTAAGCCAACTCCATACCGTCACAGCGAACAAGCTCCTTAGCAAGACATTGACCCGCAGGCTAAGCCTCACAAGGTCAGGCATTAGCTTCTCAGATGCAGACTAACCTAGATTTTTGACCCTGTTTTGGTTTCTTTGTTTGATGTGCAGAGCAACAGCCAGGTCCTCTCTCACTGTAGAGGGGTGATGTCCAAGCTTGGATACAGCCTTTCATTTAAGATACTGTTAACAGGAGTCTCAGTTTTAGGCTTAATCATATAACACCCTAGGAACAGAGGCCAGCATGAGGTCTGAAGTTTAAGGCGGCAAAGTTAGAGTCACTATTGTCCTAAGTCTTTACCTGAAGTAGAGTACCTGGAAGCAGACCATACTGTTCTTCCATCATCTCTTTCAAGACTCATGTACGTAATTTACTATGATTTTATTTTGTATATATAATCAAGGTTCAAGACTGTGAAATGTTTTCCAGGAATTGCAATCATTGTGCCCGCTGTTCTCAAAGCCAGAACAGCTTGGTAGTTTGAAATTAACCAAGTCCCCTATGTACAGCTGACGGTGTTTAATGACACCACGTGGACAGACAAAGCTTGTTTTCTGCTGGCGGGTAGAGCTCTCAGTGCGCCTGACTCCCAGATCGCCTCCCAGCTCCATTCCTCGTTTCCAAAGAACATTAATCTCCAGCAGACATCTGAAGAACTAATTAGATCGACAAATTAGCACAATACACTACTGCAGAAGAGCCGGTAAAGATAGTTCTGTTCTTTTAAGTCCTGAGGAGCAGGAGGGTATGCAACTGAATACTACGGTGAATGAATCAGCTCAGAGATTGCCCTGTCAGTGGATAGTTCCCCTTCAGTGCTTGAGAGAGATCACCTGCAAGTTACCATGAGTCTAGTGTGGGGTAACAGCAAGGGGAATGAACGGGAGTCACAGTGTGTTTAAAAGGTATTCCATTTATCAACAAAAGAACGGGAAGTTTTGGCAGTCTTCGGACACAAGGTCAGAAGCTGTCCTGCCAATGTCCTCCTTCAGCCCTCTGTTTTGACGCATACCTTCTCTCTTTGGCCGACGCTTTTCCCCACCGCATGTTGAGATCAAAGCAGAGGCTAGACTGCCGTTCCCTTACTTGTTTTCCTGTTTGTTAAAGGCACCATTAATAATGTAGGCAGGCCTTCAGGAATAAGGTTTGTTATTTAACTTGTGACATTTTTTTGCAACAGCATCCAAAAATTGTAAAACATCATGGATGTTTCTGTGCAGGTGAATAAACAGTAGCTACTGCTTTATGGATATTTTGGCTTAGGAGCGAAGCAGTTTCTAAAGAGGCAAATTCTTCATTTTTCATAAGGGACCTAAGGAATACATCACACCAGATTAGATTGAATTTTAAGGTAAGCAGAGACATAACAGGCCCAACTGTTAACAGTCTCAATATAATAGTTCCAACAAACTCAGGCAAAAAAAAGAATAAGGTGTGTTAGTGAGTTACACTATTGCATTGCTCAACACAACAGATGGTGCTAGCTCTCAAAAGTTTTTTTTCTTCCTCTGCTTTCTTTTAACTTAAAAGGAAAAAGCTTTGGAGACATGGAAGATGACAGAAAGCCTACGTTTTTAGCCTAATGAAATTAACTCAAATTATTTGACGATTTTAAGGAACAGTCTGCTGCCAAAGAGCAGTATCTCTCAAGTTATTTGTGGTTTAAGGACACAGAAGTTGGCTTTTTATGCCCTTCAACTAGCGAACAAACAGGGTACTCACTCAGTTGCAGGGTTTTCACACACACAGTGTAAAGGAGTGCAGGCAGTACCACCCTGCCAGGCTCAGAAAAAACTTCCAGTATTTATTTCCAAAGCCAACCTGGCTCCCAGGATGGGGTTTTGGTTTTTTTATTATTTCATACCCAGCAAAGAAAAATGAAAGGGTATATCAAAGAGTTGCAAGTATTTTGTTTCATTTAGTCTTGACCACTGCCTTTTCTGATATCTACGGGCTGAGTTACTGGGTGGTGACCTCCAAAACATCAGGTCTGTACTGAGGTTTGAGCATATGCATCATTTACGAGAGGACATACCTAGACTGCTTCTCCTTGGGGCACCTACATTCACTTTGTTGATGCAGCAGAGCTGCCCCTGTCCCAGCAGTCCCTACCTAGCTCGGCATCCCTCTGCCCCAGTGCCCACAGCCCCTGTGGATGGGACAGAGAGGAGAAACAGCAAAAATCACTGTCTCTTCTCCCTTTCCCTTGCTCGGGGGGATGGCTCACTACCTGCACACCACCTCAGGGCACGCCAGTCTGTGGCTGGCAAAACACCCTGGGTGTCATGGCCCCAACCTGCCAGGGAAAGAGTTGCCCAAGAGAGACAATCTTTCACCACTGCTGGATCCAAAGCTACAGCAGCTGCTAAGAACCCTAGAAGGTCTTTCTCTGTCTGGCTTAAGGCTGAAATTTTGTTGCCTGAGGCATCTACCTTCTTTTGCTCATGCCCAAAGCTCATCCTGCTTACCCAGGAGACACAATTAGCAGTTTCCCTAGTACAGCAACCATTTGAATACCATTTTCTGATAGTTATTTCTGCTTGGTGGCTTAGCATACACTATATTAACCTTTATTTAGTTTTCAAATTAGCAAGGTTTGTACCCTAATAGCTTAAAGGAGGCAGTTCTCCTGTTATCTGAACTACTCCATCTGAGTATTCAGATCACTGACCATGAAACCTCATCCTAAAGGTTGGTAAAGGAGGTGCAGTCCTTCTAATGAGTCTCATTCCTGATAAGGATCCTACAAAGTAAACATAACTGACATATGGGTTTGAAAACTTCCCTACTCCTTCTCTGTTTTTTATCTCTGATCCCCAGTACTGAGGATTTCTACTGAGGTCAATTTATTGAACACTGTCCCAGATCCCCCTCCAATGGCTTCATACTTTTCTAGGGAAGTTCAGTTAAAACAAGCAGCAGGTAAAACCTACAACAATTTTCATAGAAGAAGCCTGCAGCTGCAAGACTCACTGTAAAAGCACAGAACTAACATTTAATGGGCTGCTGATAGAGGCAGTTTTCAAAGCCAGAACAAAGTTTGTCTTTGCAAGACCATCTTCAGTCTAACAGGCTCACAGATAAATACAGGCATTAAAATAACCACCCTGTCTTGTCTGTGGTACATCAAAGCTGTTTTCTCTCTTGCACAGTATGCAAAGTATTCAAGGTACAACTCTTTGGCTGGTTGGTACTTTATGCAGCTGCTTCTCCTCACAGAGAATCTAACACAGAGAGCTTCCCTCTCTTACACGTGCATGCCTAGACATGAGTGGGAACAGCAGCAGACTCCTACAGAGTGTTTAGCAAAACTGGAGCAAAAGTGATTAAAAAAAGTCTAGAAAATGGCTGGGCTATCACACCTGGGCTATGTCAGCTCAGCTGAGACTTCTCATGATACTTCTAAAGACGTTCTCTAAGCAACAGAACAATTCTCTTAAGAATTAGTTGATACTAACTCCCAGCTGCCACTTTTACCCCAACACCAGTCTTCCCATCACCATCGATGCCACAGTCTTGTTACCAGGTGTCAGCTTTTTCTAAGCAAGTTCGAAAATCAGAATGTCTAGGTTGTAACCTGTGTCCCAAGCACATTTCCTCCCATCATTATACCAATAAGCAGGTCAATTTAGGTGGTTGAAATGAGCAGTTTTTCCAGAAGATGTAAGCATCTCATCAAATGTTATGTCCTTAAGCAAACTAGCAAAAGTCAGAACAGCGTTAACATTGACGACCTGCTTACAAATTGCTTCTTACACACAGAATGCAAGCAATTCACAATACTGTGCTAATTCAATAACTAGTATAGCCAAGAACCTTGTACTAGGTTGTGTTTTTAAATTAATTGGTGCTGTATCAATCTTAAATGTCAAGTACCAAGTTTCTAAGAGCTATGCACCATCCACGAACATAACAGAAATGGCAGGTATAATGCATCATATCTTATATACTAATAAAAATACTGACTGCTATGCTTTATAAGGTCATGACTTGCTGCCGTCTCTCAACAAAAAAAGCTTAATGCAACACTGGTCTCTGCATGATCTTCATAGTCAGACTTAATGAGGAGGAATCAGAATTAATGGTTTTCTACAAACCAATGGATCACAAGTGACAGGACCTTATTCACAATTTATGAAGACCTGTTTTTTTCTTTTGGTGGGAAGAGGGCAAGAAAATTGCAAAGCAATAACGAAAAATAACTATTACACAGAATATGGTAATGCAGGTTTATAATCAGAATCCAGACTTGTCCTTTGCTCCAACAGGGATGAGATTCAAGGCACACTGACAGAAAAGTACATGGGGTAGCACTTGCAGGTAAATCACCACTGCACAATATGACCTATAGAGGGCATCTTTCCTTATGATTTGTGGTTTGAAATATGAGTCAGAAAGGACAGGGAGGAAAGGCACGTGATGGGGCAGAGCTGAGCAGGGAGGCAGACTTTCCTCGATTCACCAGTCTAGCAACAAATTGCTGACCATATCACAAGCTCCTGCAACCCTCAGTACTCAGGCTTCAAAATAAGGCTTACGACAAATACTCACAACTCAAATCTAACTTGTGAATCTAAAAGCTTATGGCTAGCTGTGGCCCAAGCAGAAAGAGTTCCAGTTCCCTGGCCTTTTCTAGTTTTATCTTTAGAGTGAAAAAATCCTACAAAGGCTTACATTTCTACTTTTGGGCATGTACATCGTTGTCCCAGACTTGACACAGGTTGTCTCCTTGCTCCTTCTTAAAATAAAGGGATCATGATATAGAAGTTATATATTTTTTCTATTCTATTTCTCCTTGGGGGGTGGGGGGGGAATGGCAGGCAGTTGAACAGGCAATCTTTTAAAACCTCTGATGCACATTTACAAGTTCACTCCATGCAACATGTGCTGCCAGTTCTTATCTCTGTTTAAGACATGAAATGCCTCCACTAGGCAGGACTTCAGTCAGTAAGGCTCAAGTACCAGCTGCCTTTCTATGGTCGGGGTTTATAATTTACATGAAGGAGATTCTGGAAGAAGACTCCTCTTTTAGTTTCTCAGGTCCAATTACCCTTTGGTTCCCTGCCTCAAGCTCAATGAGAAGCATAAAGAGGCCCCAGTCCAAGCTAACCGGGAAAGCTATCTCCAAAGAAACCTTCAGAGAGGCTGGGGTGAAGCATTTGAATCAAAAGAAAGAAAGCCAACAAGAAATACCAGCTCCTAGACAAGTACCTACCAATTAGTAGTACTGAAGCATTAAGCTCCACCTCGTCTTCCCATCCTTTTAGAAGTGTTGTCCCTCTGTGGATCACAGGGTCATTTTAGACTCCTCCTAAACTGCACGTAGCGCTGCAAGTCCCCAGGAGATGACATTGCCACCTGCAATAGGTTGCACAGTCACCCTAGAGCTTAGACCAGGAATGGCAGTTTTGCGGTGCCCAAGCTGCTCAGTGGCTCAAATCCTCAAATTCTTTGGCTCATTAAGATCTCTTGTGTGCCAGAGAAGAAGAACCAGATTACCTCCTTTATCAGCTTTAGCTTGAAAGAGGAAAATACCAATGGAAGTATAATGCTAAAATATTAGTAACCATATAGGACAAGTGGAGGTTTGCATAGATTGAATAGTTCCACTGCCTGCATCAGCTATCAAAAGAAGAGGATTAAACCCCCTAATTCAGTAATTACACCTCATGTAACGGCATGTATCCAAGTCAACAGCAATATCTACGGGGTCTTCCCCTCCCTCCCCCCACCACTTACAGAGAAAACAAACTGGTAAGCAGAGGCAACTGGACAGCCCGCAGCCAAACGCAGCAGGAGGGGAGGTCCTGCACCCTGCCGCCCTGGAGCAGCAGCCCATGGGTTGCCTGGGGTCTGGAGGGAAGCGTGACTTGCGGCGTGGTGCCGTGGAGGGTTTGAACCAAGACACTCAATAAAACATGATTTGCTTGGCTTCTACTGGAGCACATGTCCTTTTGCAGCAGGAGGCAGTGACAGAAAAATATAAACTGGAATAACCTTGGAAGGATTTTGCTTGCAGTAAGACTAACATAAAAGCACTGTTGTTAAGGTGAGCGTCACTGGTTCAAAGCTTCCATGCCCACTTGCCTCCTCCTCTTCTCCTCTAGAAGAAATTTTAGCACCTAAAGCTAAATGTGTTTTTCATCTTCGCATTTTGCTTAAGCAAACCCACTGATTGTTTTCCTTGTCACAGCCAGTTACCAAGGAGACACAAATGAAGGCAGAGTGATGAAACCTGGCACAATAATTCCAGCTATGACATAGATTGTGCACTCTTAGATTAATTATTGAATTGGAGTGATTAGTTACAAAGAGAACTCCTGTTTTCCTTCTGCAGCAATACAAGCAAATCGGAGCAGGCAGCTGGTGACATCAAAAGGCCTGGCCGGCACATCTGATTTTCTCCTTGCATCTGCATAAGTTGACCAATTCAGATTTATACCAGTGTGGAACAGAGAATAATCAAAGCCAGCGTGCACTATTTGAGTTAGGGCGGAAAATGTCAGCAATCTTAATCTTTATAAGAAATCAATCACGGGCTTTAATGTAGTCTTGATGTTGTACTCGAATCTGCTATTGCATAATGATAGATGCATGGTAGGTAACACAGCTTGAAAGCAGGGAAGAGATAATTGAAATACATGTGTAAACTATTACACTCTTACTCCCTGCGGGGTGGGCAGGGGGAGCAGCATCAGGATGGCTTCCAGGTGGAGCTCCTGGAGCCTGAACTGCCCGATTGCACCTGGAGGAGGCACATAGCAAGGGAGCGGGTGACAACAGTACCCCTTGTCTATTGACCTAAAAACCAAAATAAAGTTACAGATGAACACTATAACTGCAAATAAGAGCTGAGCTGTGGCACAGCAGTAGGGCAGATCCTGGCTAGGACCCTGCAGCTAACAGGCTGCTTTCCTTTAGGTGGACTGATAGCGGCAGGAGGCAGGGAGAAGGAGGAGGGTGGAAAGAGCAGGGGAAGTACAAGGGGCTAGCAGAGACAGCATCAGCTATGCCCTGCCCTGGGCTAACTCCAGCTTGCAATCTTTTAGCAACAAAACTGACTCTAACTGGCCTACATCCAGCTTAAAACCAGTACTGCACACATCCCACACACCCCTACACCTTTGCAGCACGGAGCGCACGAGCTGAGCCAAACAGGCCGTGTGCTGGTGACGCTGCTCTGCCGGGAAGAACCTTCAGAGTGACAGTACACAGAAACAAAGCAATCAGTAAAATTTATGCAGGGGTCTAATGGGTTCTCAATAACAGCCAGAGCAGAAAAAACCCTCTAAAATCCTCAGTACATCTTCTACTGCAATACATCTGAGAATTCAGCCCTAATACTTCATTTTTACCTACACAGTTATTGTAGTATCTGATGTCTGAGAACAGGAACTTCAGAAGTCATCCCATGCAACACTAAGGAAACAACTATAAAGCAGATCAGTTTGCAGGGACCTATTTGGCATGGATTAGCTATTATGTCTAGTCATTAGAAGTGATAGAAAACAGGACCGCGTCCTTTTACATAGAGATAAGTGTCGGAGCTGTCCTTAGCTGTGAAAGAATAATTAGTACAAGAAATAAAGCCGGAACATTTCATATAAACACCCAGATGCACAAATGGTGAACTTGTAAAGCTGTGTGCTCATTGCAATGCTATAGAAAGTAAGACAGCAGATATAATTAATCTTGGTTATAAATGCACAAAAAGCCTGCACATTTATCCGCCAGCCACAGCATATGATCTGGTCGCAGTCGCGATTTCTTCTCCACGCTCCCTAGTCCAAGTGGATTTTGTCCATCCTTCCCCCTATCCCTGGCCAGTTCTTATAAAACATGGGTAGATGGTTGAGCTCTTTCAAACAATCATTCCAGTTTGACAGTAAGTTTGTTTCTGCTTCACACTCTGAATGGGAAATAGAGCTGAGTGTCGTTGCAAGTGATGACATCAGCATTAGTACAGCCTCAATTTTAGATTATGTATAAAACATTTCTTCAGCAATCCCCCAAACCATTGGTATCTTTCCTGGCCTCCAATTGCAATGTGTTAGCCAAAAAAAGATATGCTTCATGTAACACACTTGAGAAAGCGAGCTCTGGAGACACTTCGCTCTGGTGATGGCTTGGAGCTGTATACAGCATAAGCACAGGGGAACTGAACCACTACAAGCCAAGCTGCCACCTGCCTCTGTCTCCCATCACAGAACTTTGATTCTGGTCTCTAAAACCCCATTTGCACCTTCACTTTCTCCCACCCTTCAGAGAGCAGCTAAGTGTAAAGCAACAGGGGCCTTCTCTGCTCTCCCAGTGCACAGGGGATTCTTGACTGCTGTGCAAGATGAGTGTCCCGCAGGGGCTGGCTGCCTCTGTTATAAGCTGGCAGCCCACAGGCAGGTACCGTCAGGAGAGCCGAGGCAGCAGAGGATCCAGCCCACAGCCCATCACAGGCTGGGTCGATCAAGCAAGTCCTTTCAGGGGTCCACTGGCACTTTTAACCTGAAGATGTTCTGTATTTGTAGCATCAAAGTACTTTCATCAAGACCTGTGCTATTTGATGTGCACATGGTTCTTATTAGTAAGGAATGGTTTGGGCTCTATGAAGAGATTAACTTTGGTGAACTTGCTCATTGGGTAAAAAACAGCTTTCAGATGCAGAACTTGTGATCCTTACTTACCCAGGATGATTTTATGATATGAAATAAACCAGTTGCAAAACCAGTCTTGCTTCTTGCAGACTCTGGGAGTGAACAGCAATAAAGGGCGTATTCATCAAAGGCTGGTGCTCAGGGTGAAGTAGTCCATATGGCTTTAGACTGAAGGTGGAAGGGGGCAGAAGCAAAGGAGGGGGAAGAAGGGGAATACTACACTGAGGCCAAAAATCATGAGGGCTGCTGAACATTTGAATGAGAGCGTTACATCAAGAGGCCCAAATACTATTTCCAGAGATAAGTCCAACAGACAGAGACTTTGTCAAATGCTAAAGGGAGAGAGTAGGAGTCTTAAAACATCTGGTACTGCATTTACTATGCTTACTAATGTGGCTGAAGAAGTCAGATGAGCATGCAAATTGAAAAATAAAAAAATCCTGAAAGTAAAATTGTGAATGTTTATTTTCAAAATATTTTAGTCTCATCATTTGGATATTTCACATAGGTATTCTTCAAGAGCTACTAAATATTGCATTATTGCAAGACCCAGAGCCAAACACTATGAGTAAGTTTATTCCAAACAGGAAGAGCTTTATCGCCCTGAAAGGTTTCCCTAGTTATTTCAAAGTCGTGTAGTCCATACCTTGAACAAGTATTGAGAGCCTCCCACTACAGAAAATGGAACTTAAAAAATCTGGGTATTAAACTGGATATTTAAAGTCAACATTAAAAAGAACTGTTTAGTTACAGAAAACCAAAGTGCACTGACAAAGTGACAGAGAAATTTGTGTTGATTCAATTTAAATATAAAAAAATATCTATAGGTAGTAGGCAAAAAGACCTCAAGAAGAAATATCTGTTCCTTGTTAGCCAAGGATAAGGAAAAATAGAAGACAGACAGAAAAAAGGACTTCAGTCTTTCTCACTGTGGACTACATCACTTATTTCTGTGGGAGCTGCTCAGCACTCATAGCTGGTACCCCCAAAACGCAGTGTAGATTTTCTCCAGTTTGCCAGCAGTCTGATAAAAACTGGGTTGCTTGTCAGGAGCTGGGGATTAAGGGAGTGAATGGGCCAGTGCCCCAGGAGCATGACCCGAGGTACCATAGTGCAGTTTAGCTGGCATTCGCTCCAGACCTGCTTCTACCCCATATATCAGAGAGAAAAAAAAATAGTTCGATGTGTCAGTATAATCAAGAGATTTATAAACGGCGAGGTTTAGTTACAGCACATTTAATTCATGTCTGCATCTTATCAAATTGGGGTGGAATTATGCCACAGATCTCGAGTCTAAGGCAAGGCACATGGAACAGACATGCTATTCATTTGCATCCAGGGCTCAAAGGAAAGGGCCGGATGTGGGAGGTAAGGTGAAGTATCATTTAACCATAGATGTTAAATCCAGATCTTAAAGTGTGCCAAGGGAAAAAAAAAAACCAAGTGAATAAACCCATCTGCTGTTGTTGGTTAACTCGATTATAGCCCCACATCAACATGGAAGAAATACCAATGTGCTGCACAGCTTTTCACTGTGATGGAGTCAGCTGCATCCCTGAGCTTCCTTCCACCAAGAGGTAAAGGAGAATGCTTTGTGCAACTAAAAGCTGTGAGATAGCTGATAACATTTTCCTCTTACCAGCACACGCTGTAACGCTCTACAACCAAGAGAGAGTTTAAGTTGGCAAAACCGCTATTCAGAAAAGCTTGTAACACACTGTCAGACTTCTCACGGCTTCTTTACACTTCCTCATGCTGAAGCAGAATGAAAGTTCTTCCAAAGACTGAGAAATGTCAGTTTAAAATATTTCCGTGAGAATCTGGCACCAGTTATCTTGCTTGGTGTTTTCACTGTAAATTAATTAGCTCTTCTACAGACACATTTTCTGTTTATAACACTTTCCTCTGTGATATTGATGCTGACTTCTTCCTGCCTAAATATTAGATGCCATCTGTGGGTTCCCCGATGTTTCACCCACAAGTCAAACAAACAAACCACAACAGAAAGAACTGCTATCACTGCATTTAGAAACAGAGATGATGGTATATTTTAAATTTGACAATATATAATGGACAACATGTATACATAGAAAACCAAAAAGAATTACACAGGTTGCTGCCCTGGCCTTCTGTGAAAAAAGGATTTTGACCTACCTTCCCCCCAACACTGAAGGTTTCTTATGCCCTAACGATAGGGATACATACGTCCCTTCAATCTTTATCTTTCATTAAAATAGACATTAAGAAACTGAACCCAAACCTGCAACAAAGTCTCTAGAGGAACACCCCATGCAAGCTTTCAGCATTCTGAAGCCAACTGAAGAGCAAATCATCATGGAAGAATCTTATAACCAAAAAAAGAGAGAAAAAGAAAATTCAGTTTCTCATCGAATCCCATGGGGAAACAGAATTTCCTGCCTTTTTCACCCAGGTCTTTGCTTTCTGTCTTCCCCGTCTCAAATCAGCTGCAGCCTTTGGCCATCCCTGAGTAACGAGGCAGTGCAGGTCTATAGCACCCAGCCTGACGGCATTTCTTCCAAACCTGTCCTCCTGCCAGTGTCCCCCAGCCCACCTGTCAGACCTGGGGCAGCATCCCATGGGAAATAGTGACACACCTTTCCTTGTCCACAGCAGCTTTCCTTCAACTCCAGGGACCGAGGGTAGAAATTATGAACTCTGGTTATAAGTAATTAGCATGGGACCCTCTGTGATCTTTTACAATTCCATTTTACGGTGGACAGCATCCTCCTAGATGAGATAAAGCCAACAATAATAAGCTGTTCCACAGCCTGGTCTGGAAAATTTTTGGTGGGTGGGTTAGAGTTTGGGCTTCTAAATTTCTTTAACTTATTTAATTTCTCTTTAAAGATATCAGACTCCATAATGATTATTCCAAACTCTTATGATTTCTTGTAGCTTTTTTGCAAAAACATGCTAGGAAGAAATATAGATATTTTAAGGTCTTTTTCAGCCTTGTCCTTCCCTCTCTTTTTCCTAGAGTGATATGCAGCTCTACTATAGCACTTTCATAAAAAAAAAATCTTAAAGGACTGTGAAATGATGATAATAATAGGTACAGGGAAGTAAAATAAGTTGTGAAAAGCCACACAACAGACTATAGCCAAGCCAGTAAACTGCCCATACCCAAGACCTACTCCACTGCTTACTTCTGGGCTGCTCCGTCTCTTCCTAAGGGCTTCAACTTATTAATAACATGTAGAGTACATATAGGTTATGAGAAACAAAATGAGAGAAAGAAAATACTTTAAATCTTTGCTTTAATCCCAGGAGGCAGAGCTGCCATCTCATTATGTAAAATAAATTTCTTGTAATCCCCTACAGATAAATGACATTTAAGTTTACAAAAAAAAAAAGGCACTTCAACTGGGAATAGGTAGGTAGTATGCTTCAGCTGGAAGTCTGAAACAGCTATACAAAGTTCCTGCCTGCCCCCTGCCCCTGCTGAGAATCTAATGTAGTGCTATCATTAGAAATATTTTAAATAAGATTTTTGTTCCCTCTAAAAAAAGAAAAAATTAAAAAAAAAAATCAGTCTTAACTATTGGAATGTATATAGCTCATAAGAGGATACAAGGGAGGAGGGTCAGGAGAAAAAGGCCAAGAAGTCTTCAGAGGCAGGAAAAAGTGGTGTGAAAGGGGTGATCCTGAAGAACATATATTTCTCTGCAGTGACTCGAAGACTCCAGAGAGTGGAGAACCCTGCATGATGTATGCAAGAGACTGTTGCTCAAGCAACCACAGAGATAAGAATTATGCACTGAAAAGAGTATAAAGAAGCTATATAAGAAAAGCTGTTGTCAGTCTAACAATATTTTTCTTTCTCTAGATATAGTGTGATAGAAAAGGAAAGCTTATTGCCTTCATGAATTCTTATCAACCTTTATAATGTTCTTATATACCATGCACTAGTATTTCACATATTCAAGATGTGTGAAAGCGTCCTTATACCACAAACATTTTCCCTTCAACATGCAGCAGGAATTCTTGGAGATGTGAGTTATCATAGACAAATTACTTAGTAAATATTTCTCTACAATAGTTTTTCCTAAAGCTTCATACAAGACCCAAAGTCTGTTTCATTTGGCACTGCACATAACCAAAACTAAACCCTCGTGCGCACAGTCTCAATAGACCGAACCCAATTCCATGAATATTGATCAACTTTCTCCTTCATGTTCTTATCACCATTTCCGATCTAGCTCTCGCCAGAAAAAAAAATTAAAAAAATACATCTTGACCAAACATAGTCATCCACCTTGGACAAGTGACATGCTTTATAACTCCTAGTGGTTCAATAGCAATATGCAGTTTTAATCAGTTTTTCATCTTGGCTAACACATCATGAAAATCAGCAGCAGCTTATGGTTGTGTCTGTTTCTCTCCTTATAAAACTGAGGAGATGTTAACAAATTTAATTGCAGAGTTGAAAAATTCCCCAAGTCCATTCTCAGAGATTACTTCCTAGAAGAAAAAAACCTAAAATATCAATCTTCTTCAGCTGCAGCTTTGAGGGTCTTTAGTAACATTTTAAACAGAGATTTTTTTTCAAAACTGAAGCCAATCAGTACCACCCAAAAAAATCCTCAACCACAACCACTTAAGATTGCGAGATGACTAATTAAAAGATTATTGAAACCCTAAACAGTCACATTCCAGAGGTATTATGAGAACAAGATACAATTTCTGAAAGGCTTTGAAGATATAGTGCTCTTTTCATCTATAGCAAGTGCTTAGATTCAGCAGCTTTGGCTTGATTACACACTTTTAATATATTAAAGTCCATCAAATTCCTGCAAGGGCAGCATAACATGTTCTTGACCAAACTCCATGTAATCCTTGCACATACAAATTCCAACAGTCCAAGAAAATGAAAGTGGAATACAGTCCCATGATCTGTTTGCCATTAATATTACAGATCATCTCCTCTTATGCAAATTTTACCAAGAAGTAATGTAATGATTGTATAAGACCCAAGATACAAATGATAAGGACTTCAGAGGGTGGAAAAGGCAGCAGAGGGAGAAGGAAATTGGACAAGTAGAAGTAGATCATGAGTCTTCCTCCTCCTTTGATAGAGGAAGAAAAAAAAAACAAAACACCAACCAACCCAAAAGCAGAGGCACAAAAAAAGGAAGAGACAGACACATACTAAAGAAGAAGCTGAAAACACACACAGGCAAAAAAAATCCCCACTTCACCCGTTATGAAAATACAGTACACAAGATGTTTTTGTAAGTTTTCTCTTTACACAAATAAGAGATACAGCAGGAACCAAGGGAAAATAAAATGCTAAACTCCTACCCAATCACAGACAGTGGAAAGAAGTTTGTAACATGACTCTCATAATAGAATGGACATACCAGAATCACTTACTGATATTAAGCTTATTTTATCTCTTTAAGGACCCTGTCTAGGGACAGCAGTTATATCATGAGAACAGATACAGTGATTACATACAGGTCTTTCCCCTGCTCAGTGATGAAGTACCAGCCATGTCTAGACTCAGCTTGGTGTATGTCTAGCATAACATCAAAAAGGATTGAGCACCCATCAGGTCTCCTAGAAGTCCTCAGTTACTAAATTGGGAAAGCACTAAGTACAAATGAGAGGGAAATGATGGATCTAAGGAACTATTCTTTTGACATTTATGCTGAAGGTTCTTCCAGAAACAGTTTATATCCAGGCAACTAGTCTTACCAGTGCCCACAGCTTCCTAATCAAATTAGAAAGATTCAGTCATTAGGGTCAAGTGACCAGCCACATAATGATTAAAGACAGTAATCAAGAAATCGAAACTAATTAGTACCTAAGCCTGTTAAAATGGCTTAGAAATAAATTACTTCTACATGAATTTATGTTCACAGATCCAATTTTGAGAAGTAACAGAAGTTTCAGAAATTGGTAGGTACGACTCACAGTATTCCCGAGTAGAATAAAGTGCACTGTATTTCCTTAAGATACAGCAGAACACAGGAAAAAAGCAAGTGACTCCAGGTCACCATTTTCAGGTGAATGAGCAGACTTTGAAGGGCCAAGAGTCACATGGCTTGAGTGGCCTTTCCACTTTACTCATCTGCATGGAAGCAAGACTACATCTGTGAATACCTAACTTCAGGAAAATTTACTCCTAGATGTAAGACCAATAAAAATAATCATTTTCAGAAGTTCTTAGAGGATAAGGGGAGAAAGCTAGAGAACAAGTAATCTCTCTCAATTTGTAGTTAATGGAAAACCTCAAAGTCTGAGATCTTGGTTTAAGTGAACACCCAGAAGTTGAGGTACCCTCTAGGGCATGTTTAGTATGCAGAACTGGATGAGGTGCCACCAAATTTCTAGCCTTTACTAATGGAAATACTGCAAATGCAACCCTTCATCATGGCATTTCAGTATGTCTGTATTTATTCTCCATTAAAACCAAGAAATGGAGATGAGCATAAAAATTTAAAGTTATGGAGAAGAGAAAAACATCATCCAACTATTTTATACGTCAAGTTCAATTCTTATTTCACTTATGAAAATGATTTTGACTTTTTTTTACTAGGAACATGAACCCAAAGAGATTTATGCAGTCACTATAAGTGTTATGCATGAGCATAGACAGAGTGTTTTTGGAGACAACACTTCTAAGAACTGTGAAATGAAGCACAATATTTATCCTTAGGTGAGGTTTTCTTGCTATCCCAGTCTTGACTGAAAGCTATCAATACATTTTAGGGAGCACATTTTCTTGCATCTCAGAATATCTTACTTCAAAGTACACTTAGAGATTTTTCTTATGGGAACAAGTAACAGCACAATATGCATAACTAACTGGATAATCACAAGTAATAATATAGCAAGTATTTTTTAAGCCCAAAATTAATGATTTGATGGTTATAGGCAAGAGAAAAACAGAAAGATTCCTTCTCTATTTTAACCATAACTAGTCTACTTCAGCTTTTTCTTTGGTATCTTTCTTCAGCTGCAGCAACAGTAGTAAAATGAGTAGTAAAATGAGTTTGCTCTTCTGTTCCAAAACGTAAACATATCTACCCAGTACCTACTACCTCCTACAAGAAAGAAAACACCATCTCTTTTGACACAGAAAGAGAATAACTCCTAAGATTAATTGTACTGGTTTTCTTTCCCTTTGGAAAACTTACTAAAAAAAAAAAAAAGTGAAAGCAACATCCTTACTGGAAGAGAGAGAGGGAAGGTGCTCCTACTCATCATGCAAGCAGAAACTACACCGGTGAGGTTGTGACAAGAATATTATACTTAATTATGCGAATTCTACCTGTGCTTAGGCCACCTTTCCTTCTTGTAAACACCACCAAGGCTAGTAACTGGGGGAGAGAGGGAGGTGTTCTGGTTATTTGTACTTTTTTTTTTTTTTTTAAATAACCCAGTCTGTTAGAATCAGTTTTAGATGACCATTTTGCAATTGTGTCAACTGAAATACACCTGAGCATGTTTGGAATACTGCAACTATAATTGTCTGCCAGACGTTATGAGTTCAGCTGAATGAGTTTATTTTCAGAAAGCAACCTACTTTCCATGGAAGCTTTTATTTTATTTAATTTTTAAATTATACACTTGAAAATTAAGTACAGATGCAGAAAGACATGTCTCAAAGACACCCTGGCAATCAGTAAGAACAGAGATTGTAGACCTTATCCCTCATCATCACGCTCTCCTTTAGGAAGTTAAGCGACAGTCACATATTTTAGCTTTTAAACAAATGAAAAATTGTATTCTCTTTCAAACTTTTCTTCTTTCATTCTTACTTAAACCAATTCTTACTATCTTTCGCCTGCTCGTTCAATTCTTGCCTCAGCTTGTTCTCTATGCCTTCTTTATCTGTTCCTTCCCCCTACAAAATCACATCAATTCTTTCAGGGCTATGGCTGCAGTAGTATCTCACCCCCTGTTCTGATGGCCCTTTTCCAGTCATTCCCTTGCTCTGTAGCAAATGCTGGGTCTCAGTACAAAAAGAACCATCTGCCACATGTTAAATGAACTCAGATACGGAGAATACAATTTTTAACCACACTGGACTATTCTAGCCGTAAAAGTGTAAAGCATAGCGAACACTAGCTGCAGATTTTGTTCAAGACACGCAGGGGACTGCATCAGCATCACGGTCTGAAGCGAGTGCACTGCAGGGGTGCAGTTCCTTTGGCCTGAGGCAGGGCTGCTCCGGTTGGTGGGAGAAGGCAGCTCCAGCTTTGGTAAGGATAAGGACAGGAGCACATCTGGACTGAGAGGCATGGAAGCACTGCTGTGTCCCACTGACTCCTTCAATAATAGAGCAGGGGACCCTGAGCCTTTGTAGGTGCCCGCACACACCAGAGTGGGTGGTGCTCAGGTCGGTGGTATTAACTACCGAGATTACTTAAAATTTGTCCCAGTAAGTGGATTTCTGCAAGTGCATCATGAACCACGTAGGACAGCACACGTTTCTGCCTGCTGTCTTACACAGACGAGAGTTAATAATAAAAATGACATGCATGGCACATTTCTCAGTGTTACATGAGATAAGCAGCGTGTCTGGCAGTAATTCATTTTGAGCTTGTTATATTTCTAAATGTGTGTGCTTCTTGAGGTTTGGCTACCAAATGTTGTGCTCTAATTATCATAGCTTCCTGGCATTCTCCAGCCCCTGCAAGAGATTTTCGCTGGATGTATCGTGCTCTTTGCAGTAGTAGCAGCTGCTGATAGTCACCTGGATGCATTCATCAGGGCAGAGCTTCTTAACTCTATTTCAATCAGTTATGCGTGAAAATCTCTACTAAGCAACCCCAAATCTCTCTACTTCTTTCTTATGCTAAGCCTTCAGTCGCTCTGGTTACTGTGCTACAAAGATAACAAGGCAATTTCTAGTTAGCCTTGGAAATGTTAATTTGTCTCTACTATAAACCAACAGATTACTAACAAAAAAAAAAAAAAACACACCAACAGAAAAATCAAAATCACATTAAAGTAGTTACAGCAAATTTCCCAGGTAATGAAGAAGGTATGGTCCTTCATTTCCACCTCTATCATTAGTTACACATGTTGAATTTTAAAATATTTTTCCATCATGAACTATACGCCCTGGGAAAACAAATATCTGGGGGAGGGAGAGAAATTTGCTGAGGAACATTTCTCTAACAGTAGTTTTTTCATCCATTGATTTACAAGCCACTGATTTACAAGCTGTGAATGAATAGTAGCCTTCAACAACAGGAAGCCATGCCATTGAGAAACCCTATAGTGTCAGGTGGAGCCTGGAGACAAGCCTGTCTGCTAGCAGGGAAATTCACTCCAGGAGCCCCCTGTAATCAGAGCTGTTAACCAGAAGGAAATGTCTTCAGTACTCTTACATGGCCCTTAATCAGATACTGACAGAGTCCCTTTGATCAATGCATTTTCAAAACGAGGGTAAGTGCAGTTTACAGTATGTCTACACAGATTTCACAGCCAGTTCCCAATGCGCGCAGTCAGAGGAATTACTCTGACTTCACCCTCTGCTCGCTTTTTCTTTTGCTGTCGCAGAAAATGAAGCCAGAGACTTAGAAATTAGCAACACAGAGCACCACGGATGTTTAATAGCTTTGCCGGTCCCTGCACGCGGCAGGGAAGCAGCCTTCACTGGTGTCTCATAGCATTTTACAGCCTTGAGGATAGGGCAACAGGAGAGAAAACACACTTGGTCAGCTATTTTTGATGGGTCCAGGCTGACGGGGAGCCAAGGCTGGAGAATCAGACTAAACTAGCCTCGCATACATTTACTCTGGTCTAAATAATACAATAAGGAAAGTATTACTGGAGATTAAGACTGTATATCCTGGAAAGCTACCTCAGAGTGAGTTACTTTAATCAGCTACTAAGCATTAGGTATGTAGTGACTTACAGGAGTATTGCATGAAAACAACTGACTTCACCCAGAAGCGCATAACGCAAAATGCTGCAGTGTTTGGTGTGAGAGGCGAAACAAAGGGAAGCAGCTATTGACATTCCCTGTTCGTCATTGCAGTGGCTTGCCACAACATGAAAGCTGGCATACCCCAGGACGAATTTCTTCAACCATAAGAGTAATTTGGGAAACCGGAAAGGCTTGCATGCTTTTACTGTTTGAGGAAAGGGCCTCTGTTTCTGATGAGCGGAAGACCACAACAAGAGGTTCCACACATTACAGAGGAAAAAGAGTGAAAGGAGACTGGAGCCGGGGGAAATGTGTTTTTAGGTCCCATTCCACTGAAAGAATGTGGTGCAAGCAGAGAGATCATCAAGAAAAACAGAAATATATTAATCAGGCAGTCATTCCCCATCCTCTTACATCACCTGGTTGTACCTTGGTACAGCAGGGGTCCAAAGCAGTGGGTGATCATACATAGCATATGCAGTGAACTGTGTAGCACATATGGTATATACATTGCAGAAACAGAAGATAAAAGCTCACCTGCTGTTCTGTGGCTTTCTTAATAGAGTGCCTATGCACCATCGGGTGAATTAAGAGTAGAGTAGCAGCTTTAACTCTAGATTTCCTCACCTCTGCATTAGAACGCTTTTCTTGTTTAATTTAAGTACTTATTAAGTCACTGAGGAAATGAAGGAAATGAAGACTGTGATGTTAAGACAGAGTGTAATTTAAATGTAGCAAAGGAGTCTTCTCAATTTTACACAACCTTATTAAATAATAAAAGATACCCCACAAATCAGATATAGTAGATCTATTCCACAGTAGACGTACTCTGAAATAAAAACAATAATGGCAATAATTATAAGCCTAAAAAAATCCCACAAATGGCTCAAAAAGGTGAAAGAATACTAATGCTATTGTTCACAAACATGTCAAAGGAATCAGACAAGAACAAAGCTAGCGTCCAAATGCCATAAAAGGCTGCACACTTTCAACAATGAAGAGAAAAGAGTAGAACACCTGAAAAAGAAATGGTGTTTCATTTTTAGCTTGATACCTTGCCTGTATGCAAGGTAAACATATTTCATTAGGCGTACAATTCGTTTGGATGATGGCTGCAACCAGAAAACTCACGCTGAGATCCCACCTTGGGCTTACTCCTTACCCCTTCCTCCTTTGACTACAGAAGGAGACAAGATAAAAATATTACACCCCAGATTCATACCACCTAACTTTTGGTGCCCCAGTTAAGAAAATTCATAAAAACTAAACAATAGCTCTGTATCTTGATCTGGATATAGGAAAGTAGACATTGTGTTGATCCTTGTTTTGGGCACTTTCTTGAGAGAAAATAATTTTCCTGGACTTCTCCAGTACCAATGCCACCTGACGTACAAGGCATATCATGTGATCCTAGTTTTCTACTAAATAAATTTTAGATTTTCCTTTATGTATAAAGTTGACTTATCAGTGATCCACATGATGTTGGTTGTAGTAAGAATGACCTTCTAAGTTACCATTTCCCTCTTTAAGGTTAATTCTGCCATTCATCTACTGTAACCTTTTACTACAAGAAATTCTCCAAAACAGTTTTCCACAGCTTCCTGAATTATTCCATGATATTTGAAGAACATCAACAAGTCATAAGAACAGTTACCTGTTAATGCTTTCTATTCCTTGGCAGGGTATTTTTACCCTTGTTGTCAAGCATTATAGTAAAAAACAAAAAAGTTTTATGAGATATTATAACACACAAAGTAATCCTGTCCTTAAATCTGCATGTATTTTACATGCTCTTATTCATACATATATTCTCTCTAAGAAAAAGAACAAAAAAATTGTAAGGTGGGATAAAGAGATTCAGGACATGCTTAAGAAAGCTGAGTTGTTGATAAGTGACTAAACAAGTGTAATACACCACCAGGGAGTTGCATCTTAAAATGCTGCTTTGAATTATAGGAGTGCCCGTCCCTTGTGATTTAATGGACAAGACCAACTTTTGGACACAGCATTCTTGGTTTTGCCTCACTCTCTCCCCCTCATCACCTCTCAAATTTTCAAACCACTGCAGGGCTCATGCTCCTCAGCCACCAGGAGCTGAGCCAAGTGGCCAAGCAGCCCCTGCAGAGCCCAGTGCTGACCTGAAGTGGGCAAATGTACACAATTAAATGGTTCTCAGCAGGAATAAGAGGCTACTGGGCACTGGGTAGGAGTGATAAAATCCAGAAGTTCAACCCATTTTGAGACTCTGTTGCTTTGGTATTTTGGTTCTTGTTGCTGATCTTATGTTAAAACTTTTCATAAAATGAAAAGATGGAAAAAATTAAAGCTTTTGTTTTTCCTTACCACAAAATTTGTGCTTATCATTTTCACAGTGAAGTGTGGTCTTCATCTTGCCATGATGCCTTTTGTCTTCTTATCTGCAGCGTGGACAGGAACTTCAAAGATGCATGACCATTTCAAGGAAAATTGAGACCAATGCGACCCATAAGAAAGCTTACACTAGCAGACAGATATCTTCCTTCCTACGTCCATTACACAGTATCTTTTATTTCAGCAAAACTTTTTGCAGTATGGAGAGAACCAACTCAAAAGGTGGAGATGGAAGTTTTTATTCAAGTCTTTAGCCAGCTGGGTTCCTCCTTGTTAACCAAAGACAGCTGATACAAATTGAAATAAGAAGAGACTAACATTAATGAACCCCAGTAGGGTTCAGCAAGTTTTGTTAGCCTAGAGCTTCGTGTCTGTCCTGACGGAGATCAAGTGCCTTAAGGAGACAGCAAAGCGTGGAAGTGGAAATCCTACTTAGCTGTTGTGTGACGGATGTCAGATGTAAGGATGTTGTTGTCCTTGTGGATGTTTATACATATACATTTTTAAGGAAAAACATAAACAAACAAGTGAAACCACTGTGTAAGCCTAAATACAAGAGCAACCTTGTGTGCTAGCCCATAGATTGAAAGCAGATGTAGGACTTTGTAATTAGGCCTGATTCAAGCTGCCTGAAGTGCATAAAAGCAGTTGTTTTGGAAATGAAGGGAGGGACCAGGGTAATGTAAACACAATTTGTCTTATTGCTGCACATGGCAACAGATTAAAGCAAATGCAAGCAAATTAATCATGGGACAAAAAAAAAATATCTTCAGGGAGGGCACTTGCACACTATCATCCTTCAAAAATGAAATGTTTAAATGTTACTGTTTCAGAGCTTGTTTTCTAATTATTCAGATCTGCAACCTGATCAAAAATCTGAACTATTTTAGGAAGTTCTGTATTTATTGAACACATGCCTCTAAAAAGGCATAATTAAAGTGACTGTGAATTCATCAGGAAGAAATTACTGATAGCTGCCTGATCCACTCAAAGGGATGCCTGCTTTTGAATCAAGACCTTGTGCTTGGGAAAGATTGAATGCTAGCAAAGGCTTTTCCAGAAGAATGACACAGATATGGAATGATGCTTAGAAGAAGTCACTGCAGTTGTATCATATAATTTCATAAAAATTTCTGTTGGTTTTTGCTTTACAGAGAATTAAAACACTTCTCACTCTTTAACCAAAGAAATGAAATGTGACTGCGTATCAGCAGTACACAGAATTCATAGGCTGCTCTGATATCCTTTCAAGGTGAATTGGACCCTCTGAATGTTGGATCTAACTATTAAGATTCCTCTGACATCCTCACCTGAGTGTGAAATTCCTTTGTTTATCTCACTGCAGCCTACTAAATGCTGTCAATCACACACAGTACACAAACACATTTTATTAAACTTAATGAAAATGTTACATTAAACACTGAAGTCATGTAGGATAACAATCCATTGCCTACAGTAGTATCACACACATGAAAAAATCCAATTTTTCCTTTGAGAAATAAGATCTGATGTTTATTAACCACCCATAGCTATACTGAGGACATCAGTATTAGAAACATTCACCGCACTTAATCCTCCCTTAGCATTCTCATCACATAACTCAAAACGTTGCCATTCTGTGGAAGGAGGGTTTTAGTGAAGTAATTCCAACAGCCAAAACTTCACAGAAGACCGGCACTCCTCTAGCATTAACCACATGCATTCCCACCATACCTACTTTCCTAGCAGCAGTATTGTGCCTCTTTGTTTCTAACTTTGCACCTACTCAGTGTAGGAAAAGCAGACTAGAATAGTGCTAGTCTATTGTTTGATACCAGTTGAGTCACAGTACGCAGCCACTCTGTATGCAAACACAATACTCCAAGTTTCTACATCCAACACCAGTTAAGAAGGAAGGAGGGTGTCAAAGCCCCCTCAGAACAGCAGCATCGCACCGCCAGGGCTCAGCTCCCAAGTTTGCCATCAATTTTTTTGTAACCTTGAGCAAGTCACTGAGGTACACTAATTTTAAGGGCATTGCACTAATAAGCCTTGCAAGAAGTTTAAATACCAGCCTTCCATTTTTTAAAGTATGTGTGCAAGGGCATACAAGTTCCCAGTAGTAAATAAAATTTGACTCCTTGTCCCTGTGCTCAGAGTATATATATTAAAAGAAAAAAAAAAAAAAAAAAGATAGAATTGCTCTTTCTCCCTCCCTGCCCTGAGTTTTGTCAATTTTGTCTGGGATTAGCTACTTGAGAGCACAAACTGCTTATCTTTATCTGTGTTTACTGTGGGGTTTGGGAGAAGGCTCCTTGAGTGGAAACTCCAAGAACAAACAATACAAATATTTCTGATCTGTGCCATGCAAACTGTTCTTGGCATCTTGCACCATGAAACAGCAAGGATTCTTACTGTATCCACAGATGCAGAGAGTTTGGACAGAATAGAAAAAAAGGCTGAAGAACCCTATACCTAAAGCTAGCTTTCCTGTAACATCACTAGTAATTATTTCTACTGATGTGGTTTAGGTTTGGGTTTTGGGCTTTTTTTTTTTGTTTTGGCTGAATATTGTAGGGTTTATATAGTATCAGGCTGAAAGGAAGTACATAAAAGCACTCACACCAGTACAGAGCAGTGGAACAGATGTTTTCCCCCCACTTTGGTTGCTACGTTTAAGACAAGTTAACATCAGATTGTTGCCCTGCAAAGGGAGGTGTGATGTTACTTTTTTAATGTCTCAAAAATTTACATATTCCATATTAGCAAAAAGAAAAATATCACAACAGCTTCAGTGCCATTCCATTAGAATCTTAAAACAGGATAATGAGCTAAATATCTCCTTCATTTCTGACAATTAGGGGCTTGAAGGCATTCTAAAATGTCAGTGATTGGTGTAGCTTTATCTTGAACGATACAGCAGAGCACATGCCAGTAAAAATCAATCTCTCATAAGGAGGAAGCACTGAGAAGGGACCTGGGGGAGTCGGAGGGTGTTCCTTGAGGCAAGGGTGGCATGAGTCCTTGACTCAATTTGGCTTCTGAACTGCTTTCATACTGATTCACAGCAAGCCTACATACAGCACTACCCACAGAAGAAGAGAGGTTTGCATTGGGGTTGCTTTTTAGTGTTGTGAGGTTTGGGAGGGAATGTAGTGTGGGAGCTGGTGTTAGGTTTGGAGTGGGGTTTTTTTTTTGGCTTTTCCTTTTTGATCATCAAGTCCAAGGCAGCAGAGGCAGTAAAAGCAGGGAACTCTAACCCATCACAGTACTAAGGGCTTTGTGTTCCCCACAGTCAGAGAGATTACTACAGCCTCAGAGGCAATGAAGCACAACAGCTCAAGCTGGTACAAAACTCCCCAAAAAAACACAAAACCCAAACAAAAACCAACAAAAACCCATACAGGAAATCAAACTCAGAGGCTGAAAATGGAGAATGTTTGTTTTGAATGCAGTGACATTAAATTCCAATTTAAAGGCAATTCAGGAGTCACTGCAACCATGTCAAAGGAGTCAGCCTAGTGGTTTATGAAAACAAGATGAACCCCCACTCAAAGCAGGGATCCTTCCTCCGCACACACACATACACTTTGGACCATGCAACCCTGGAATGACTTTTTAAGGGAAATTCAGTGCCCTGTGTCACTTCTGAGAAGCTCTGCTCTCTGGTTAGGGGTACCTCTATGCCTACAGTGGGGAGAGGACTTCCCTGGCAAGGACGACCCAAGCAGCAATCCATTTTCTCCAGTGTTTCATAGCAACATCCTCACCACCTCCTGTGGGCAACTCTGGCCATGCTTCCTGGCAGAAGCTACAGAGCTCAGTACACCTACTCAGTATAGTAATACCAGGGCCATAATGGCAGAGAGTCATTTTCTTTCTTCTTCCCGGAGAAGTAAAAAGTAAGAGTATTCAGTGTCCCCAATTTTGTTTTACTAACGTGTTTCCATTTCAGTGACATATCACTTTCTTCAAAAAAAAAGCAGCCTTCAATTGAAAGCTTTTCATTTTTACTATTTTGCAGTGCACTAGTACCTTTTACCTGAGAGTAAAGTGGTTGTAAAGCATCTAAGGTTATGATGAACCGGTATCTAAACTATACTGAGCTTACCTCCATATTCAAATACAAAATAATATTTTCCCAATCCATATATCTAGCTTTCTGTCTAAAGGATTGACTCCAGGCTGGGGAGGAGTGAGCACTGCCAGGGAGCTGCGGTGACTCCAGAAGATGTCACTGTTCCCCAGAAACCTTCCCAGCAGGCCAGGGTTCTCAAAATAGACTTCCAATGAGTTCAGCTGTTCTGTGTTTGCTCCCAGTGAATACAGCCCTACCACCTAGGTAGACCTTTTCTCTAATACATAGTCAATTAGTAATTCAAGGCATAATTTTAGTCTCTGGTCATTTCATATTTGCTGAAACGTAAAAAAAGTTACCCTTAAGCTCCCCTTTACCCTCTCAGGATGCATGTTCTTCTCCTCGTATTTCAGTAAGAACAAAAACTGTTGAGTAGGGTGGAGGAGGAGGGTTTCCACACAAAAGAACTAACAAGTACCTCCCTCTGCTCCTTCAACCACATACTCTGGCAGGGAGAAATCTAAACCTTAAGGTTTTTCATCGTCAGGTATTCCTCCTCCCTTCCACCTCCAGTTTAATTCTCATTGCAATCGACCAATGACCAGATTTAAAATGCCTGTTGGATCAGCTGGATCATCTTTCAAACCAGCAAGGTGCACTAGAATAAGCAAAGGATTTTTCTCACAGAGCAAACCTGTAAACTCTAAGATGAATGTGGTAGCAGCTCTCAGGCACTCCTTATTATGTTCTGTGTTATCTAGATAAAGTAAGTCACACATATCAACAGATGAGTGCTTTATTATGAGTTTTTGGATTTTTCTTTAGATCAAGACCTTGTTCTTGGTAGAATAAGCCTCAGGGGTTAAAAAAAAAAGAAATCTCATATCAGGACATTAGGCTGCGCAATGTTTCTGTAAATCTACTTCTGAGATTTTATCCTCTTTTTACTTTATTAGACTCCTGTCCTATGCATTAAGGGCACTGCTCACAGCAAAAACATTGCCAGTATCCCTTGTTGCCTTGAAGTCTTATTTGCTCTTACTAGAGAAGCTATGAACCACCGGACAATCACCTGAGGGCCAAATCAATTATTCTTCCCTTAACTGACTTTTATCTCCCTCAGTATTAAAATATTTCAGGACTTGAGCATTTATGGAAATTGATTTGATCCTAACAATTTTTACTTACTTTGTAAGTATAAAACCCTAGGAGAACTCTTGGTCCAGGGAACTGGTATCTTTTAAGGCATGCATCTGCAAATCGCTTTCTATCCTCAAATACATAATTATACAATTTTTCCTCATTACATTTGCTTAACTGCCAGTGTAAAGGACTCTAAGTTTTGTTGTGGTGCATTACAATAGTCCATGCCATGAGACAGTTCAACACATTCTTAGCAACTGTTTCTGCTCAATCAAGAATTATTCTGTTGATCGATGTGGTTGTTCAGTGGGAGCCATGAGAGTCTAGGGACATATGGAAGTATATACCAAAAAGGTAACACAGCTGGATTTCCATCCTTCAGCCGCCTCTCCTGCTCCCCTTAAATACAGACATTTAAGGTTTTGGGCAGACAACCCCCCCATCCATAGGCCCCATCATCTATTACTGTATAGGATTAACTGAGACTTACTACCTAACATGAAAGAAAGAAAAGCTGGGATAAAAAGTGATATCAACTTAGTAAAGAACTCCCTTTAATGAAGGCTTTTTCTCCCTTCCACAAAGGTATCACTGCATTTACAGAGTGAAAGGAATGAAAATACTTTCATGATAATACAAGTAGTTGTAGCAGACACTTAAGGCTGCTTCCATCACCATGTTCCCACCAGTGACCAGAGCGGTACTCAACCCACTGCTGCTGCCCCACTTCTACTCCAAAGACAAAAAAATGAAAAAAAAAAACACCAAACCAAAAGACCACAAAACCCCCCAAGAAACCAAAAGCAACCCTGAAACACCACACTCAAACCCAGCAAAGTGAAGCATTCCCTCTTGCTGGGAGCTCTTCAAGAAACATGGTAGAGATGGCTTTCCATTTCTGCTTCTTTCAGAGTGAGTAAAAGGCTAGGCAGCCATGGATGAAGATGTGTTACTGAAACCCACAGAAATGTAAGAGGTTTTAAAATTTAAACTGCTGGCCTTTAAGTGCCTGTAGATAATAGCTGAGCTGCAGCCATGCTGCTTTTAATCTAACAGCACTGAGTGATAAATGATAGCACTAAGTGGAGAGGAATGCCCCTCCCCACAGAGTCTTGCTCTTTACTAAGTTTTAGTGTGCTTACTAATCAAATATGAAAATAAGCATGCCATCAGCAACACCTTTTAGTTTATGAAGGGACTTGAAATAAAAGCTCTCAAACTTCTCATGCAGTTGAGTTAGAAATTAATGAAAGGCTTTCCATCTGGAAATTATCATTTGTTGTAAACGTCTTTCTTTTTATCAGAAGTCCAAACATCAAAGTGTATACAAGGGACTTTGGAAGTCTTTAAGTAGTCACAGCACATTCACAACCAAAAATGCTATGTCAACTACATAAAAGAAGTTCCTAACTCTACCAAGGTAGCACTCTCTATCCCTAGCACTTTCTGCAAGGCTTGTTTTCCTCAGTGCTTCTCTCATTGCCTGCCAAACTCCACAAGATTTATCCTCAGCCTCCTCTTTCTGCCTTTTTTACTAGATGTCATTTGCTCCCATGTTTTTAAACATTCTGGTGATCACAACTGTGCCTTCCTACTTCTGACCTCACTTCAAGCTTATGCTCATGACTTCCATTTCTCAGCCTCTGTGCTCTGCCATCTGATGATTTTTGACTTTGATTTAACCATTCAGCGCAGCACGTTGTCCTGCAACTTAAATGTCATTTCTAAACATGAGAAGTATCTGATAACCATAGCTACAAAAGACAACATTAAACAAAGTTCGTGCAACCAAGCAAAGCAGAAGACTACGACTTTTTTCTCACTCCTTTCTGTATGAGGCTTATTCGAACATTGAAATATCGTTTAAATCAGCACTGAAAATTGCTCATAGCAGAGTAATTTTGGGGTACCCCAAAGACTTGTGCCTGTATTAGATTATGCTGATGTGGTCAATGTGGTATTTTATTGACAGGTAAACTGATTCAAAGTTATTCCTGCAAAGAAGTAGGTGCACCTTTGCTTCTCCAGGGGAGAACTGGGCTCTTCACTTTGGTGAGAGAGGACAGTGCAGTTGCCGTGCCAGAAGAAACACGCAGGGGGCTCAGGTGCAGCAAGTCCTTCTCACACACTAACAGGGCAGGACCCCAAAGCACCCCCATCTCCAGGAGATGCTGCCCCTGCTCCATCACATCCAAAAGGAGGAGGAAAACAACACAGTGCAATTCCTCAAGACACAGGGGTACGGGTGCCACAGTAGGAATGGAGAAGTATTCATTGCCCTGCTCCACTAAGCATTGCCTTTGGCCACACACATGATCCAAATGTATGATAAATTGTACTGTCTCAGAGGACGACATGCAGCTCTTGTCTCTGAGTACGATTTCCAAGCTTTTTTTTTTCCCCTTATGCAAAGGGTAAGTCAAAGCTCTGATTTATGTGAGGCTACAGCCACTGCTTTGCTTTGTAAGGGGGTTTTTGGTGTGTGTTTTAGACTTCATGCTCATGTCCTGTGCACAGGACAAGCACAAAGGTGGTGACATTCAAAGGAGCATAAAGGACTCGCACTCATCTGTCATTCAGTGAAACAGAGCTTGGACATTTGGCTTCTGCACAACTCTAAGTCTCTGTAACTTAAGTAGGGAGGTAGGCTATATGAAACCCCATGCACCTAGTTTAAATACGTAATGGTAACAGAGAAGAGCTAGGGACGCAGTGGGGAAAAAAGTATTTGTCAGCTCAACTGACAAATTCAAGAGGCTACTGCTATTTTTTACTTTGATTTATTCAGGCGAAGAACAAAAAGAGAGCGTATAGATTTAAATAACTGAATTTACACAATTCACACTGAAGGAAACCCCAGCTCTTCAATGGCAGAGGCTCAGCAGTGTTTGCCAAGAGTCACAAGCACACAATGGCAACATGGACATAGACCAGGCTTGACGCACTCCAGGACATATCTTTGGCAATACTTTAATTGCTGGAGCCAAGCCTCATCCTACCAATACTATTGAACATAACCTTTGATTGGAAGTTATGTTTTACATCCTAAAAAAAAAAAAAAAAAAAAAAGGCCTTCACCTTCAGCATCAACAGACACCCCTGAGGGGTTTAGTTTCCAGAGCCCAGTTTCCTATCCCCCACTGAAATTCTGGTAATGGAAATTTGACATGCAGAACCTGAAACATCCAAAGCCATTGGTCTTATTAATTAAGGGCCTCCTGCCTTCAAATTTCTTCCAAAAGTCAATTTTTCCTTTAGCTCCTCCAGGCCTCCCTTGTGTTACTCTTTTAGTTGCTCCAACTTCAGCTCTGCAATGCCTTTACTAGAACTGCAGGGGTATGTCTGTAAGGCAAGGCTAAAAAAAGAAAACCTAAATCTTTCACTAAAGCTCACAAGGTTCAGGTAGATGAGAAACAGTTAAAACTCTGATCAGCAAAGCCTAATTAGCGTAGATCTATCCCTCCCTGGCATAATCGGCAGTAAAACATGAAAAAACAAGAGGAAGAAAGGATGGGGTGGAGACAGAGGTGATCATATTAAACAACTGTCTAATCATTCATAACCCTGATTCACATGTATAGTAAATATATCCTCTTCCTTTTCATCAGCATGTGTTGACACCTATGGTAATTACTCCCAGAAAGTTAACTCTCTGAGGCAATATTTCTACCCTGCTTAATTGCACAAGTACCAACTTGCAGTCTATCGGTACTGATGAGCGGTGACATCCTCCTGTCAGCCAAGTAATTTGTTGGCAGAAAATGCCACAGACATTTTCTTCTCTATCTTTCAAAGCCTCTCATGCAAACGAGGCAGAGTAATTAGCTTTGACCTTTGGCTAATGCTGGTTGCCAATCAGCAGTGTTTCCCTACTCGGCTCTTGCATTTATATATCCCCATTTAGCAACCAGAAGTACAAAATACGCACATGATGCTCACAGCAGGCAAACAGCAGCGCTTGCAATCTGGTCACCATCAGGGTTAAGGATATTTCCCTAGTATTGCCCGAGACTGCTATTGCCACTGAGTGCCTAGAGGGAACAAAATTACATGCCACTCCACACTTCATAGAATTAAAGGCAAATTTTAGACTAAAAAAACCAAGAAAACCTACAAACAGAAAATTAACTAAACTTGACATAAACTTTTCATTCTGAAAACTTTTGGTGAAAAAACAAATAAAATAATGCAGGCAACCGGGAAGTCGCAGAAAGTGCAAACAAACTGAGGTACTACAGTCTGGTCTGGCAATGGGACTTGCTGGTCTGAGACAACTTTACGGAAAAGGTTATTTGAAGCTTCAAAACACTAAGGTTCAATAGTTAAAAGTGACCACAGAACACACCATTACTATTTTCAGAAGTGACTTCGCCAGGACATGGAAGGACGCAGGAGGCCATCCGGATGAGGTGGTCTGTCTATCTGTCCATCCCCCTAGCGAGCGATCTCCCTAAACCTCCAGGGTTTATTCTGAGCTCCCCTGCTCCAGGCAAATTGGTTACAGTCTCGTTCACTGTCAAGCGAATCCAACAGAAGATAAATCACCCTGCGTTAATCTTTCACAGTCTACACATAATGCAAAAGAGCAGTAACTTGACACTTTAATCATGGTACTGTTACAAGCTGCCGTTCCCCACCAAGCTGTGAGCGCCTCCCGCGCTTGGGCCCATCGTCACAAGCCACCCCACAGCTGTCACAGAGTGAAAAATACCATCTCTGCCTGTTTGCAAGCATAAAGACTAATACAGAAGTCAGTGAATGTTGCTGGTGCCTACTAGTTACTAAGAGAAAACAAACAGTCCTGGAGCTCAGGTATCCAAAGATCTCTCACCACTCCAGAGAATTTCAGCTGGTGCTGAAGATGCTGAAGTGCCAGCATGGGGATCACCACAGTGATATACAGGGGCCAAAGGCTGTATTCTCCATACACCCCCAAATACCTACCCAAGAGATTCTCTCTCACATTCTGACAAAGCTTGGTCTGACTCCAAATTAAAATAAAATTTGACCCTAGGAAGCCATTTGCCAACGGGAAGCCTTTCTACCTCCCACACCCATGGGGTTAAGCAACTGCATAAACTCTCTCTGGTGTTTTCAGCATTATCAGTCAGTCAAATATAGCAAAAGCACTGTCTTTCATGGATGGAGAAAAAAAAAGTTACTTCAGAAACCCATAACTAGTGAACTAAACCACAAGAAAATATGTACCTAATCTATCTATCAGTAGTCTACACTTAAAGAAGCTGCTTTTGCCTCCACCATAGCAGCTATATGTTTTGAAATCGAGAGACAGCAAGCTGGAACACATTCATAGGTTAGCTTTATTTGGGGAGGAGGGAAAGGAAGATTCGAATTATCCTTCTGATTTACTTGCAAACAAGGTCACATTTCTATAGAAACATGAGTCCTGCCCAAAACATTCCCATCAGCCAGCAACGCAGGCATACGGGCTATATCTGGAGGTAAAATTGAGATAAATCTCAGAAGCCGTGCACACTTCTCTTTATGTATTACTCCATGGAACAAGTCGTTCCCTTTGGACCAGACTAAATATTCTTGGACAACTTTTCTTTAGGAAGTCCTGAGCCAAGAGCTTTCCAGGGAAAGCTGCAGTTTCTCAACACCTTCAACTACCAGGCAAGCTTGTAGTTATACACATGTGTGGATCATATATACATAACACACACGGAGCTGCAGGAAGATATTTGAAACAGAGTACCCTTTCTTGTTTACTTTACAATCACCATGGGACACAACAAATTAACTGAACTAATCAGCTAATAGAGAGCATTAACTCTTTCAAAATCTAGATGTTGCGGTTCTTGGATACGGGAATTGATACCAGACAGTCTTTAGTCACTGACTGTGTTACTGATTATGTCCAATTATGGCAAAGAAAAAGGAGTCTGAAATGTTTGAGCTGGAGCAGAGAGAGAAGCGTAATTTGTGCCTTATGTTAGGCAGATCCTCTTCACTATTACAGCGTTATTCAATTATTCACAATCTATTTACCATCAAGGAGACAATCCGGCCATGTGCTCTGTAATATTTACCATTTCACCAAGCTGTCTGATGCTAACACGTTCTATTAATAGGGTACCAAGGGGTGACGCTGAGCGAAACTGCGCTGGAGTGGTTCAAATCATGTTCAGCTTGCAGACAATTTGTCAAGGTGGGAGGTTGAGTTTCAAGCCTGGAATGTAATTCAATTCAGTGTCCTGACAAGACGTGGCATTAGTGCCTTCTGTGCACAGGGTAAGTGATACTCCAAAAGCCTACAACAAACCAGCAACGCGATTATCCCACACATCCTCCATAAAGAATGCCTTCTGTGTTTTAGTGCCACAAAACTGCTCTTTCTTTTTGCTAAGATAATTAGCTGTGTGATCTTTTTACTTATCGCTGTGTCTGGCATCCATGGTTCTGACACATACACAGCATTCGGCGTAAAACATAAAACACTCCCTGCTTGCAGGAGGGATTTAGGCAAAGTATTGCTTTAAAGACACAACTTGTTTCATTGCTTTTCCACTACAGTCATCTCTTCCCCTCCCCCCAGCTTCAAGTTAAGAAGCAAAAAAGGAAAAAAAAAGCAATCAACTTATATCAACTCACAAAAGACAACCTCAAATTCAACAAGAGATTTGCAGCTACCAAGCAGCTGCAAAGTAGGTTGAGACCCCCACTCTCCATGCCGAGTGCAGTATCTAAATTGCCTCTAATTCCTCACCTGTCCCTAAGCATAAAATTCTTTCCCTCCCTCCCCCATCCCATCATACACATCTTTTATTTAGGAAACATCTTTACAGCGTGTTAGCCCAGCACCTACTTTCCTAGGTAAGGATGGTAAGAGGAAGTCTGGAAGGGAAAAAGGGAAGGCAGTTCTATTTCCACCATGCAAATATACGTTACTGAGAATTCCATCACGTTTAAAAGGACTAATACCATAAAGTGATACAGCCATCAGATGTGTATAACTTATGGACTATAATGTATTTCATAAAAGCAGAAACCACCGGGTTTAGCTAACACTAAGAAGAGCCAAGCATTCATCCTAAGGCACATCTAGTTCAGGGTGACTGGGGACACCATTTCCCAGAGCCATCGTTTTCCCCCCGCTCCCAGCACAACAGGGGATCTGCAGCCACACTTGACTGTCTACCACCTCCCAAGGTACCAGCAGGACAGAACCTGGGGATTAGTGCCCTCGAGGCAAGGTAAAAAAAATAAAGCAGCTGGGAATAGGAAGGGCAGAGGGAGCCCACATTCAGCCAAAGAAGGGAGAGGGAGAAAAGTGCAAGAAGAAGCTGCTCTCTGCACTGCTCCATATTTAAGTCTAACACAGAGTCACCTCTACAAATGCAGAACCTGATTTTATCAGCATTCCCATAGAGTGGTGCAACTCCTATGCTTGAAGCACAAGAGGCTTGTGAAGCACAAGTGCCTTGACCAGAGCCTAGGAAAGGCTAGATGAAGAAAATCTCAGTATTTTTTAAAACCCCATCAAAACCTCAACTCCTAGCAGCCATAGCACTTACTGGGCATGAAACCACACGATGAGGATCAGCCAGCCCAAGCTTTAACGTACATCTGCCCACACTGTTTCCTCTGAACAAGCATTCCAAACACAGCATCAAGCCTTTCACTCTCCAACACTAGATGCTACTAAAACATAAGCTATGATAAATTTATAGTTTGTTTTTTTTTAAACTCAAGCAGAGAGCAGGACAGATCAGAACAACAGGGGTCCGTAGACAAGCCTGCTGCCTGTCTGGGCAGGCAGGGACACGGAGAGCAGGGTCACAAAGGAGCACTGCCACCACTCCTGGTTTCAGCCTGGCCGCTTTCACTTCTCAAGTTAGGAAGAAAACCCTGCATCACCCCAAGGCAAGTGCGGGCACAGCAGAGCGCCCAGCCCGTGCAGAATCCCAAGGGCACAGAATCCCAAGGCCAGGCACACCTAAGAGCTCTCCGTGGAGATGGGTTCCCCTCCATAGGGGCTTCCAGCTTACCTGCAGCACAGCAGCCACCTCAGGAGACCCCCCTCTCTGCTGCCACATCACAGCCTCTCAAGCCAGATATTTTTTTTAACCCGTGAGTAGCCTACAAACTAGCCCATACCATCTGCCAGGAGGCAGCTCTAGGCTCACCTCATGTTTGAGACCACCGGCTAGATGAATATCAGGGGCTATTTCACCTTTTGTCAGCCAGCAGAGAGCAGCTCGCCCAAAGCCGTGGTGTGCTGGGGCAGTGGGGAGGACCAGCCCCGCTTCCCCCGCCCTGCTTTAAGCAGGCACAGCTGCCACAGGGGAACCTGCCTCCACACCCGCCCAAAGGAGCTGCCTTCGCATTACATAGTATTTCAAACAGCTGCTGTGCACTGTACATGATAAAAGGCCATAAAAAATAGGCCCATTAACCCCAGGGGTGCTTTTTTTTTGTTTTGTTTTGTTATAACTGTTTTTAATTGATTCTGCAGGATAGAAAGCCAGAGTAACCTATTAATCCCACTATAAGTTTTTCCCTGAGTAAAAGTTTGGACTGGATTTACTTTTACCCAAACCTGTCCCCTGTGGAATTCTGTGGAAGACAATCAAGTTACAGCATGGGAAAATATACACATTTATATCTAAATGCAAGCTCTCCTCATTATTCACTACAGATGGATGCAGGTGTAGGTAGTGGCTACTGATACTGCTTAAAAGCTCAGCTACACAGCTTCCCCTAAAGATATTTGGATGCTAAAAGGAAAAGGTTGAAGCTGCACAGGTCAAATGTTAAGCTCATAACAACAGAAACAGAGGTTCCTGTGACAGGAGGGCAATTTTCTTGTTGCTTGTGCCTCCAGCGCTGCTCCCCAATGACCATGGGGTCCGTGGCAAGGGACTCCTTGAGCACTACATGCACCAGGGAATATCCCTGGGCATATGACATATGTCTCTCTCACATGTCAATACACGAAACCACTCCCTCTGTATCAGATGATCATTTCCTAAGTATTTTCTGGGAGGAGGTAAATCCCTTCACTGCCTTGGAATAAATTAAATCTGCAAGTCATTAGGCATCTTGAGGGGACACAGGGCTACAGCTGTGCCAGGCTGGAAGGCAGCGCTCCTTCCAGGCTTGGAATAGCAAGAAAGGGGACAGGCATCTTTTTACTCAAGCCTCAAAAAACATGATACAAGCACAATACAATTTGATCATCTTTCATTTTTTGTTTTTTTGTTTGGCTGCAGCCCAGTTAGTTTTGATTTTATTGGTTGGGGTTTTTTCACTCTCATCATTTAACAGGAATTAAACCGAAGGCTAGGCCCCATGCGTTTGATCAACCCACCCACGCTGTTTTGTAAACATCCAGCGAATCTACATGTGGTATCACTCAGTTAATAAATAACAGCTCACGCTTTCACCATCCCCGTCACCGTGCAGTGTCCTGAAAGGCAGTGTAGCGCACCAGCTCCTCGCAGACAAGAAACAGGATGCTGGTTTTTACTGAGAGACTGCAGCTAATGTAGAATAGGAATTCGAGACCGCAGAGATCCAAAATAGGGATTTCACAACACCTTCAGAGGCACACCTGCAAATCCGAGCATGCTACAGAGAATGAAGCAGTGTTTCTGGTGGGCGTCCACCTGACTCCCTGTTTCAGAGGCCACTTTCCACCCCAGATCCACCACGCCATAAGAGAGTCTTGTCCTCATTGTCAGGAAAATCCTGAAAGGCAAACTATCTAAAGGCTGTATGGGAAATGTTTCACCTCTGGATAGGTTTTATATTGCTTGTAGCTCGTGAACTTGCTTATAAGGAGAAAAAGCAAAGGGTCAGAGCATGACGTCAAAGTTTGCACAGGCAACATAAACTTCTTCATCCGCTTCTGTCCAGCAAGAGGGTTTAACAAGACCAATCTTTTGCTGTACACTGTAGCCAAGAAAGAACGAAATTCTCAGCTTTGTGGCTGTGCCTCCCTATGACACCCAGCTAAAAACACTCATCGGTTTTGTTGCGTTTCTTAGCTGACCTGTTAATGACTTCTTTAAAACTGGTGGTTCTCCCCTGTCTGCACCTGCCCAATGCATCGAGCTCTGGGACTGCTCAGTTCTGGTGATGCCAGCTGCACATTCCCTTGCTCTGGGGCCCATTTGGTTGTCCTATGGCAAAATCATAATTTTATGTATTTGGCTACTTTTTTTTTTTGTTCAGGGCGAGGGAGGGAAGGGGAGGAGACTGTGCTGAAGTCCACCAGGAAGGTGATTTAATGAAACAGAAGGCACAGGCGGTGTGCAGGAGTGCTCAGCTGGCTTTGGTACCTGCAGAACGGTGTTGGGGCACCATCAGACGGATTTGTGGCCTCATCCTGCCAAAGACCCTAAGATATTCTGTTTTCAGAAACACATCCAAAATCTGTTTTAGATGAATGACCTGATGTGCTCCAAAAATGAGTCTACGAATGAAAAAGAAAATGGTGGAATTCAGTATAATTCTAGCATACACCTACTTATTTTCTTCAATTTCGCAGCACCCACAGCGCAGGGCACGTTCACACAGGTACAAAGGAAGATTAAACCTCACACATGGTACTGGATAGATCTAAGATAGCTTATGTCCCCTGTATATTCCTGTCCCACCACCTTGCAAGCGCATGGTTTTCAGCAGGATTGCTTGCAATGCCCTTGAGAAAACACCTTCTCATTAGAAAATTCTGATTTGCGGAAAAGCCAATATTCTATGAACATTCTAAAAATATTTATCCTCAAAGCAATGTGATAAGCAGTTAATACGTTTACAGATGTCCCCACCTCAGTTTCTCTGCTATGAGGGCTGCCTCAGAGCGGAAAGCCAGGGATTTAAGGGAGCATAGGAAGTCATATAAAGTCCAGCTACACATCTGGCTTGAGCCTGAGCTCTTGGAAATTTCCAGTTTCTCGGCAGGTGGGCATGGATAACCGCAATCTCCTCCTTTGGGCATCTGGGAGTCCTGCATGCTGGCAGGCATCCCAGCAGGGCTTTTCAAGTCTTGTTCAGTGCTGGAAATCCCATCTCTTTTGGCCTCCTCAGGGTTTTGTGCTCCATGGACCATAAATCCCCTGAGGCCTTGAAAATCAGGAGCATCCAAAAAATCCTCCAAAGGTAATTCAGTGGAATCCACAGCTAGATGCATTATTTTGTTAATAAATAAATAAATAAACAAAATTGGAGGCTGGGCTTTTGCCTCCTTCGAGGGTGCTGCCCAGTCCTTTGGGTTTAGCAGCGCCCTTGGTGGGGTGGATGTGCCCTCCAGCTGTGTGTCCTGCAATGCACTGGGTACAACTTCTGCTCTCTGCCCACGGCCACAGGACACGTGGCCTTCTTCCAACTTATCAACTACTTCAACTTATCTGGATGGCAAATGTCAGGCTTTGGAGATTCTGTCACCCCTAATTTTCACGTTTTGAACTGCTGCTTTAACATAAGCTACCTAAAAATGGTAGGTAACGATCATATACTAAGAAAACTGATACATATCTGCGATGTGAGTGATGCATATTGGTGGTATTGAACATATCAGATTTTCCCTGCTGATAACTGCCAGCAAGAGTATCACGTGCTTTATAATGCTGTATCCACTAAAGAGGTCCTGTTTCTAAGTGTGGGAAAAAAATCCAAACACATGGTGCATTTTTAATTCCCTGGGTTGCTGCTGTGATGTCTAAATTATCATTAAAATCTACTCTGAGCTCCCAGATGCAGTCAGAGGCCTTTGTTTCAAAACCGGACAACCAGACTGACTAAAACACTTTCTGCTTTTCTTTTTTTTCGTTTTTTTTTTTTGTTTTTTTTACACTAAACTTTTTTTTTCATGCAAATGTCAGAAGTTCACATAAATAGGTGCTGTCTCCAGCACAGGCTGGAGGAATTAGTCCTACAAAACAGATGTGGATTAAGCCAGGCTGGGGGACCGAGCCAAGTTCTAGGGGAACACAGCAAGGTACAGAGCTCAACACAACAGCACTATATGAAATTATAACAGGTATTGCAAATACCTGTTTGTAAAGGATGATGTCTTTCAGCCCACTGAAGGGCTTAGAGTAGATACAAATTGAGTACTCTTCCGAAGATAGGCCATTGATTATGTCCCATTGCTCTGACAAGGAATAAATACCAAAGTATATTGTATTATATAATTTATATATTTTTATCCAACAGCATGTTTCTAATAACATCAAACAGAGACTTCCCACAGGAACCTGAGTCATGTTAATACGCACCTTTCCATAGGACTGCAGCTGAAAACCTAGAAATGCTGACAGAGTGGCAGCTTCTGGGAGCCCATCATTGTGGTCCTGGCCCCAGGCCCTTTGGCAGCCCTTGGATTGCCCGTGGGGGAGAGGGTGGCTGGTCCCTACTCTGGCCATTAGGTCTTCACCACATGCCAGGCTGCCAAGGGGGGGGTCAGTGTGAGCCTGGCTTGTCCTGTGGAGGTACCGGTAAAGCCTTGATGGTTTGCATTATTTTCTGCCCTGTTTTTTCAACTGGGTCATACCACATGCACCATCAAAACAATACGTATAACTAGTCCTGGCCAAAGACAGGATTCAGAGCCTGATTATTCATAGCCTCATGTGCCAGAGACAGGCGCGTCTATCATTAGGATTTGAAAAATGCTGTTAGCCGCTACTGTAAATCACTGTCTTACAATAAAAATAAGCTCTATTATGACTATATGGAGCCAGTGATCAGTAGCTTTAACTGTCATCAATGTCTCCCTTAGTTAATTCAAGAACAAGAAAGGTTACTGTGAGTGGGGAGCTGAAAAGTCTTTTCTCAAGGCACAGGACTCTTCCTTCAAACTTTTGATCATCATTAACCCAGACTGTATTGACACAGGTCTTCATAAGGCTACATTAAGTGATCTTTAACAGGATGTTCTTTAAACACAAATCCAGCAAAAACCAATGCATTCAGCAAACAGTATAAAAATACAGTAGTTTGCCAGTATCTGAAGAAATGCATGTGAAATTATTAAAGCTGCAAAAATATTTATTTCCGCTTACAGAGCATAAACTTGCCATCAAAGTAAAGTTGTCTGATTTTAGTTTTTATTGTCATCCAGGCCTACTACAGCCATAGTCGCCTTGTTAAAATCTACCGCAATTTCATTTATTAAACATTAAAAAAAAATCATACAAGCAGATGCCATACTCTGAAATTTCTTGAAGCTACAATTGACTTGTAATAAAATCCCCCTGTGCATTCCGAAACAGGGCTGTCAAGTCATAACAGCTCTATTACAGCTTCTGCTGCGGTCTCTGCTAGCCTTTGTACAGACTGCCAAAATTTTCACCTACCCAAGGGAAGTCATATTCAGCAACAGAGAAGAGGAAATTGTGCTCAGATGAGTTGTTCTCTCGCTGAACAGATTGCACAGGTTGTTCTCTTGTTACGATAGTGGCGAGGGTGGAGGGCTGGGAGAAAGTGAGGGAAAAGCTCTCTCGGACTGATGAGCAGCAGGAGACCAATGTGCAATTTTAGTTTTTCCCCTACTTTGAGACTCTTGAAGTATGTCAGTGTTTTGTAGCAATAACAAGGCAAGGCAGAGCAGCCCGGTGGCAGAGGGACCATACTGGGTGGGAATCAGCCCTGATTCAGGCATCAGAGATGTTCATGTCCACCTGAGACACTTCCAGCAAGTCTTATCATCTGTCTGTGCCCGGCCTACCAGGGAAAAGGGAATGACGATATTTGTCTTATAGTCCAAAGACTTTTTAAGGGTAGGGATGGGAAGAACTGTGTGCCTATGGGTGAATCACGTGGTCTGAAGCCAAAAAGTCCAAGAGGTTTTCTGCCTTGGGTCACCCCGCAGGTGCACCAAATGATTTCTGTGAGATCCCAGGCTATTGCTTTCTTAAAAGACGTAAGTGACAAAGGTTTCATAACTGCTTTTGCTGCTGACTGGGAAACATAGCTAGTGTCCAAGTGAAAAATTCTGAATTATTCAACAGCTACAGCCATTACTGTGTTTGTTTTTCTATGTGCTGTGATTTAATCATTCCACCCTCTATATAAATCTGACTTAAGGCACATTAAGAAACAGAAGGCACAACAGAAACAAGAAAATTTCCAGTTTTTAAGCTACAAAGTAGGCCTGAGATATTCCAAAATGCAATGACAAAACCAACGAGAACCAAAGCTACCGAGGTGTTTACCAAAATCTGTGCTGCTACCTTGGCTCTCCTCTGCTGATGAGGCACAACAACTGATATACATGGAGAATGAAATTTAATTATATTCAAATAAAGAGCATTTTCCTTAATAAAGTATTCTACCTTGCCAAAACTGACTGGACTGTGCCCCAGCAAGGACTGCGGAGCCATTGCACCAGGTGCTGGTAACCCAGAGGGAAGGCTGACACCAAGCTCACAAGTTTGCAGCCTGAATGAAGCCCTTTCCCTCGCTGCTACTCCCCTGCAGCTGCTGCTTTGGAGCCTTCTCCAGCTGAGAAGCAAGCCTGGAAATCCCAGCCCCAGCAGTGAAACCATAGCCTTTCAACAGCACCCCCTCCCGAGGCTGTGGCACTGCCATGTGTGATACCATGAACACGGTGGCTGGAACTCATAACCCAGCAGAACTCATGACACACATTGGTGTGTCTGACCCAGGAAGGTCAAAACACAGAAAAAAACCCACCAAATTTTACAGGACATTTCCCTTCCTTCCTTCCTTCTTTCTCTCTCTCTCTTTCCTTTCTTTTTTCTTTCTTTCTTTCTTTCTTTCTGTCTTTCTTTCTTTCTTTCTTTCTGTCTTTCTTTCTTTCTTTCTTTCTGTCTTTCTTTCTTTCTTTCTTTCTGTCTTTCTTTCTTTCTTTCTTTCTGTCTTTCTTTCTTTCTTTCTTTCTGTCTTTCTTTCTTTCTTTCTTTCTGTCTTTCTTTCTTTCTTTCTTTCTCTCTCTTTCTCTTTCTTTCTCTCTTTACCTCTGAGGGTTGGATAAAGCATGCATGGTCTAAGAAGAAAAATATGTGCACATTACTCTAAGCTTATAATGGTAGCAATAAGTCTCAGGGGTGTTTCTCCAAGCCGCAGTTGGACTTTTACAATATGCAGAACCCACTTTTAAGACATCTCATTCTACTTTCTCACAAATGCAAAGTGCTAGGCAATTATTGCAAGGTTGGAAATGCCGCAACCCTTAAATGACACAAGAGTCAATATATTTTTCTTCCAAGAATCTTACACTCTTACGCTCAGCAGAGATTTATAGTGCACTGTTCCCGTTCCACATGTAAGACCCTGCATAGCATCTCTGGAGAGAGCGGTAACTTTAGCCCTGTGTCCACACTCATCTAAGGCTAAATGAAGGAAACAGGAATGCTTCCCTCGAGTCCTCTACCTCTGCCTCTGATTTTACTGGGTTTGGTATTTCAGGGACTCAACCAGAGCTTTTTTCCTCACCCTCCCATTGGAAAATTTATCAGTTCTTCACAAACTGTAGGTGAAATTTCTGACAACTCTCCTGAGCTTTTTTCAGATTCTTTTGTACTGGAAGATATAGTTTTTCTCTGCACAGTAGTGGCAATCTCTCCCTCAAGATATAGGGCAAACATTTAGCCTAAAACATTAAGTGCGTTTCATATGTCTAGTGATCCACTCCCATGCCATTTTTATTGGATAAATATTTAAGAAATTACAGTTTGCATATCACACTAACTCAGACCATTTACACATGGACATTACTGTCACAGCAAAATCAATGCGTTTTACAGTGTGACAAGAACAGTTACTTGGGGAAAGAACTTATACCTGTTGATAAAACCGTATCATACAAATAGTTGGCTTTGAAAGTTTCCTTTTGGGCAAGCTCCTAAGACATTTTTGACTGTTGATTCATTTGGCTCTGTGCCTGTTGAGTCAGGATACAGTACGGACACCAAGGACACAGACTAAGAAAGTGTCTGATCTGCATTTCAGGTTGATCAGTAAATTCAGAAAGATTAGGAAACCATTTTCCAAGTTGATTGTTCCAGTGGTTTCTCACAAGATGGAAAACTTATGTTTGGAACAGCATCCCCTCTTGTGGTGCAGTATCTACTGCAACCCACGAGATCTTTCTTTTGAGAGCAGGGAATTATTGCAACTGGAATTTTAGCGCTCCCCTAGCAGGCACTTAGCAACAAAAGACTATAACCAAAATCATTATATAGTCTCATTAGGAGGCCATATAACAGGTAGTAAGTGCCTATACTAAACTTAAAGATTTGGGCCAGGGAACGAATCTTGTGAGACAGGTTCCTGTAAAAAAGGCACCTAACAGATACCAGTGAAACCTGGCATGTCATTGAAGCCGGTAGACCGGGGACATGGGGGGAGAGGGTGTTCTTTTGGTTGCACTTTCCACAGTTAAAAACAGACTACGTACATATAATCAGAACTTTTTTTTTTTGACAGCTTTGCCCAAAATGCATTTCAGATGGAGAGTGCTTAAAAACGGCACTAGGTATTGCGGCAGCCAAAAGAGAAAGAGCTACTTGTATCCATAATGCTCACATACTTTATGCCCAAAATACACAGCTGAAATAATGGAGCCTGGTCTATATAATGCAGGCCTAGATCACTGTGTCGTACCAGGCAACTTTATCTTAAGCACTATTTCCATAGAGGAGCCAGGTAGTATGTGTGTGCTATTAAATATCTTTTCTCAGTACAAATGCAGAGCTTAGCCAGCAAGGGATATAGTGAAGAGAAACTTCAGGAGAAAGGAGGAAGAATACACTCTAGTTTTGGATGTGAAGGCTAGCGAAGGTCTCTGACTTCGATTATTTACCTGGCCTGCTTGCAGCATAAGCACCACAAAATTTATCAAGCCGTGTTACAAGGTACAATGGTTGGCTGGTGCCAGGGAGAGAGGTTTGCTTTGACTTGATCTCTCTGTTTTATTTTATATTATTTTACATTTGTTTGAAGGAATCGAGTTATTTCTTTGTCTTAGTTACAGTTCTTTATATTGTCCATGGTGGGGAGGTGTTCACATATGCATTTTTGGTGCCTTGGATATGCTTGGTTTTTCAAAAAATAATGATGGAACCTTATACAAAAGGGATAGCTTATATATGAGGAAGGAGTAAAAAGGGGTGGAAAAATAATTCCTCTGTGGGCCAATGACAGAATAAAAGTTGGGAACAGAGAGAAAGAAAAATGGATCAAGTAATAACAGAAGATTAAAAAAAAAAAAAAGAAAAACAAACCCACAAACTCCAAGAAAAAATCTATATCTAAGTCTCAGAAAGAGATTTTAGTTGTTCATGTTGTTTCCTATTTCCATTTGACTTCTTTGGCAGGTAGCCCAGTGCTCCATCGGTTAGAGGAAAGGAAGTTACCCTATCACATTGTTGTAGGGATTGAATTTTATTGCTTTGCTATTACAATTAGGTAAGTATTAAGTCAGTTAATGAGGCATAACTTTTTTTTTTTAAAAGTATATACAACTGGGGATTGTGGATTAGTCCTCCACTAAAGCCCCAAACAAAATTTTTATGAGAGTGAAGGACAGAGATTAAAAATAGTAAAATAATAGAAGGTGATACAACTTTAAAGGGGCATACTAAAAGAGGGGAATCATTACTGTTGATTAGCTGACAACCAGCCTGAGGGGAAGCTCTGTGTGTTAGCAGTGACCAAACCCACCAGCAAGCATCCAGCTAGCTGGGCAAAGAGCCACCCAGATACCAAACAAAAGATGGGAACACCTAGGATCCCAACTTAGCCAGCCAGGGCAGGGGGCACCGATTCACTGTCCAAAAGATGAGCTTGAGAGGCACTAACCCTCTAAGAAAGCTGGATTTCTGGTGGATTTTGGGTGTTGTGTTGGTTTGGGTTTTTTTTTTTTATTATTATTTGCTTATGCTTTAAGCATAATCTGTTTTTATTAAAATAATACTGTTCTGCAGCTAAAATCATTATTCTACCACAAAATCCTAAGTGGGAGGAAATGTCTACACTGGACGTGATTTATGGGGAAAAAAATCACAGGCAAACCTAAATGTCTGGTGGGACTCCACATAGTTAAACCCGTATGGCAAGAGATCAAAAACGGAAAGCAGAGCAAGGCAAGCAACTAACAGTGCAACTTTTGAAATATCGCTTCGACTCTAAAGTATCACTTCAGCCATCTCCCATCCTAACTTTTGGGTTCTCTAGTAGGTTGGGCTTTAAGCCACAGTGGATGAGGACCCCCCCTCTTGCCAGCACGGGGAGGAGGAGGTCAGGACGATGCTCAGTGGGCACAGCACGGGACAGTGGGTACCGAGGAAAGCCTGTGAGAGGAAGGCGTGCTTTGACACACAAAACTTTAGTGGTCTGAGCCTAATTTTAGGGCCTGTTGAACTGCATGAGGGAATATGGGAGCTCTGAGAGTAATGAAAGTGAAAAGAGTGAGCCACCCTGTGAAAATAAATCGCTTCAAGCTGTAAACTATACCCAAGGACTCATTTCTGCTGGGTGGGGAGGGGGGATGACAGGAAAATTAGCCTCAGAGATGCTTATTTGAATCCCTGGGCAGACTATGGCGTGAAGCTACTAGACCTCCATTTTCGTTTTCATTCAAACAAATCATTTTTAGCACATATATGTTTTTTCTGGCTTCATTTCAGCTCATTGCCTTAAAATTCAATAATATACTCTGTGCCCATGCAAAAGCAGCAAGACCAAATGCTGGGTTTTCGTCCTTGCAGGTCTTGTGCCAGGAGGAGGAACCCAGCCCCATGGGGAGGGCTGGGCTGGGGTCCACGTGGCATTTTGGGATGAGGACCACAGTGCAGCCCTCTGGAGGTGGATGTCACTTTGGCTGAGGCGCTGGAGATGCCGTGCCTTCACAGCACACACGGCTGCTCAGCAACACAGAGGCACGTGTACTTTGCCAACTGAGAAGCAACCTCAATGTATAGCTCCAGCACAGCTTCTTCCAGGAAGGATATGTAATATTTCTGAATGAAACCCACAAGTACCTTACACACATGGGACGAGAGACCTCATGTCTGATGCCTTACGCTCAGATGTGCTTTACAGTTGCTGAAACTGAAATTTCTGCTACGTATCACAGCCTAACGATGAATCAGTTCAGATACAAGCTCAACATCTGCTTCCCTAAATCCCCAAATATTAAGAATACAAAGCTCTGGGTATTTCACACTCTATTGCAAATATACACTTTTGAAAGGGTTGGAAACTAAACTCATGATTAATTACAAATCCATGGTGGGTAAACTCAAGAGAAGAAGATATTTAAAAATTGAGCTTACTAATAATATTAGGATAAACTGGATGGAAAAGGAGTGGAGATAAAGGATATTTCCCCCCTTGTGTAGATAGCAGCAGAGTGAATTAAAAGATTTCTAATGATCCCAGACAGTGGATCCCAACTAACTTCGTAGGATGCTTGACCGTATCATCCAACCTCAAAGTCATACAGTAGTGATGAGACTCAGTTGTTCAATCTAATTAAAAACAAATAATGAAATTCGCTAACAAACTAGATGTTACTACATGCTTTTATAATGGTGACTCATAGCAGTTGCTTGCTTGTAAAAATTCAAGACATGAGCTGAAAACCTGGGCATGCAGTAAAAACATTTGCCTGCATGTATTTTGTTTTTGTTTTACAATTAGGAATTCTAGGAATCAGAACAAGTGATCACTGCATTCAGGATTGCAGAGTCTGTGGGATTTACTATAGCAACTAAGAGAGTAGTCCAAGAGTAGCCACTAGCTTGTTTTCTTGGACAAGTCATGGAGTCCAGGCAACTGGAGAAGAGCAAAGATCATCCTGACCTTTAAAAAGGGGGAGAGAAGCAGAGCCAGGCAATTACGGACTAGGTGTGCTAACCTCAAATACCCAGAAAGATACATACGTATATCTCACACAATACATTTCCAAGCAGCTGGAGGATTACAAGGTCTTAAGAAACCAACTAAGATTTGTCAAGAATAAACAAGTCCTGTCAAACTTGTCTAATTTATTTCTGTGACAGGATAAGCTAAAAAGTAGTAGATGCGATTTATCTTGTCTTTAGCAAGACTTCTGGTGTTGTCCCACATGACATTATTATGAGCTAACAGGGGAAATACGGGCTATTATGAAATCACTGTAATGTGAAAGCAGAGTGAGCTGAAAAATCTCGCGTGCCGAGTACTCTTCATTTATCAGAGGTTCTCTGGCCATCTGAAAAGCATAAAAAAGAAGCCAAGAGACGTCTGTCCTTCATGTTTCATGCTGCTCACCATTTCCATTAGTAACCTGGACAATGAGTATGTGCATGTTTATATGTATGAATGAACCAAGTCTGAGAGAAATATTTCTAGGAGAAGTATTTTTAAAATAGGAAAGTAAAATTCCTTAAGAAATACACAAAGAATTGGACAGAGGACTGAAAAAGGATCTAAGTGCACACATATAAATGGGGAATTACTGACCAGGCAGTGATAGTTTGGAAAGGATCTAAGGAATTATCATGGCTCAGAAAATGAAAGGAAGTCAATAGTACGGATATTTGTCTGAGTGAATGAGTGAACAGGATTGGCATATGTGAGAGAGCAAAGGCAATCGTCTGTTTCCATTTGGCACTCTCAGGCTTTTGCTAGTGTAGATATCTAGGCCTGGGCACCATCCTTAAGAAAGAATGCAAAGAGGAAAAATGTCACTTGGACATTACTGAAAAAAAAAAAAAAAAGCATATCCAAATTCTGTGTAACTGATTATTAGCAATTTATCCCTCCAGATCTGAGCTGAGACATAGTGGTAGGCTGCAAGGCATTTGCTGCTTCTCTTGTTCTTCATGTGAACGCATCCTACCACCACTCCAGAACTGGCTGTATTAATACCATTTTACAATAAATGCAAGTTATAAAAGCATTAATATCCATGGTACCCATTGTGAGATAAAGCAAATACAATGTACCAGTATGGCTAAAGGGATAGACACAAGGCAGCGTAAAATGATTGCTGAAGTGAAACCTACTCATAAGTAGTTTGCATACTGCACAGATCAGACCAACAGAGGTGCTTCCCTGTCATTCAAGTATAGCATCGAAACCCTCTCATGAGAAGTTAAAATGACGCTGCACGTACCCACTGCAGCACAGCATGAGGCACACTGGTGTCACAAAGCAAAAGTGGATTTCAGTCCAGCTGTTGTCACTTAAAGTTAAGTCTAATTCTGGGTAGCTCTTTTTGGTGAATCCCCTTTCTACTGAAGATACCAACACAAAATGCCAAAAAAAAAGTATGCCACATTCATGTCCATAAAGTTTATCGACTTACAGACTCCAGGACAGGTATATCATTCTTTGTTTTGCAGCAGCAAGCACAGTAACATACAAAAGCATGCAAAATCCTTTATGGTACAGAAAGATCCTGCAACTTCACTCCTCAAGTAACTGGTGAACATTCAAACCACTCCTATTTTTCTAGGAAGGTAATTCCTGAGATGCAAAGTTGAGTTGTATGTTGGCATTTTCAAAGATGCTGTACTTGAGTGAACCGTACAGGAACAACTTGGTAGGGACATAACAAAACAGGAGCAAAACATTATCTAACACAGATACTCAGAGGCAAGAAATGGTCATGGGGTTAAATTACAGTAAGCGGTGGGCTTTTTTATTTTGTTGAAAAGTACATCTTTTACTGGATTCAACATAGTAATAAGATGAAAAGAGGTCCACTGGCAAGGGAGGAAGAAAAGCAAAAGTTTGGAAATACTTGATACAACTAAAATAAATGACAGCTTTTTCAATATCCCACAGGCAGGCTGCAGTCTATGGTTTTCCCGTATCCATGGAGCAAGTAAAGTCTTTGACTGATATAAGTCAATTTAGCACAAATGCTGGTCTACCTAGTTAAAACCTGCACTACTTCTTTCTTTTAATAGATAATATAGGTAATATCTAGCTTTCACTCTGAACCCATGCTTTAACACTCAGAATTTATCCATATTTAATTACAATTTTATCACACTTTTCTAATCAAATAAATTTACTTTGTCCTCCAAGCAATCACCTCAGTATTCCAGTATGTAAAAAATACTTTCATTATGTTTATTATAAAAATATAAATGTTTCCACTACAAATCATTTTACATTAGTAAGAGGCCATCTACAATTGCACAATATATAATCTAAATGAGTAAGTAATGCTTTGAAATACAAGTTAACGTAAATACATATTGCCAATCAAATCACATCTATACATTGCTTATTGAATGCTAAATAACAGCACAAAACTAGATATGTTAACAGAAATAAATAAAATGGAAACTATATTTAAAGATACAAACCCAATAATATGCCATGTCATTTTATGAGTAGTTGCATTTTGCTTGATGTCGATAACCGATGCAAGTCCTGTACAGGAAGATGGCCACACGAATTCTAGTTTCTCTACTCCACAATGAAGAATTGTACACTGCTATGTATACATATGTACACGGGGACAGGGAGTATAGGATGCTTGCAACAGAGGCCACTTAGAGTACAAATCAATTTTTCACAGGGAGAGAAAACTAAATGTATTTTAAAACTCTCTACTCCTAATAGCAAAGAAAAGCAAAATAGAGTTCATTTTTCCCCAAGCATCAGTGAGGTTCAATCTTTTATGCTGAGCATGCTCAAAGAGTGGGCAAGGAGCACTGCATGACACTAAGAGAAAATTACAGGTGGTTGGTGCAGAGATTTCAGTCGTCATCTAAAGCCCGAAGAACTGGTTCTGTGTTTTCAGAAGCATTTCACAGATGTCTTCCCTCCGCCCCAGGCCCCTCTCCCCCCCTCTCCAGTGGCAGAACGAGGCTGAAGAGAAATGTCATGAGGAATATGTTATAAAAAGCTGTACCCACACAGATGATGTCTGCAAATGGATTTTGGTGACTCAAATGCACTAACAATGTCTGATTTAGAGCAGTCTCAAACTGAAGAAAAGAAAGATTCTGAATGAACTACGCAGCGGAAAATGCGCTTTTCTATTCAGCATGCTGCATTTCATGATAGTTTGTGGCAGATAAGGAGAAATATTCTTTACATCTTAAGTGCTTTATTTTAATTTTCTTCCATTTTTCATTTTTTATTTCAACTTACGTTAAGTCCCACTCATTTTTCGTTCAGAAAATATATCGAATTATTATCCTGTATGTGTGTTTCAAATCCCGTCCTTTACAGCACGCTCACTGCCAGCACTCATTAAAAAGTCCCTAATTCTGCTTCTATTCAGCAATGTGTGATAGACTTTGTGTCTCAACATTTTCTAAGTCTTGGAAGCACGAAGAACAATTTATAAGCTGATTCAGCCACACAAATCCTAGGAACCGACTCTTCCCTTACTTATGTGCCCTGTGCTACAGGGAGCTTCAAAACCCAAACCAATACAACAAAGAAAGCACAACTAGTTACCCGCTTTTCACGCATAGCGAAATACGGTCTGCTACACCTGCCTCCCACACGGCCTTGGACTTACAGGGACTTACTGATGTTCATCAGAATCAGGTTTAGATTCCAGTGTGGCAATTTGAGAACAGAAGTGGTTTCCACTAGCACCCAAAGCCTGATGTCTGCGTGCCTGGCATCACATCTACAGCGTGAAGAAGCACAAGAAGTGCCTCACACTCTGTTTTAAACTATTCACTTTCAGAGCAGAGAGTCATGTCTGCTCAGAACCGGGATCGATATGGTCTGGAATAACAGCTTAAGAACTCGCTACTGGGAAGATGCTGAAGATGGGGGAGGACCCTCGAATCCCACCTTCCCCCTTTTTCATTTTTCCACCAGGAAATGTGAATGCTCTCCTAAAGGTAGGCTCCTATCAGCTTTCTTTCAAGGAACAGGTGCCTAAGGAGCCTGTGCCAAAAAGTAAGGCTCCTGCAGGACGGCAGCACCTGGACCAAGGTCTTCTAGCTCTTCTAGCTCAGACTTAGGTAAAATTACACACCAAAGTCCCATTTCACAAACTTAACTCAGCCTTTTAAACTATCCACTTATCCTTGTCTGCAAGTCACCATCTCAGCGTAACTACCAGTGGCTGCCCTCATGTTAGTACACTTCCCAGTTCCCAGGGTCGGGAGCAGAGCCTGCCAGATGGAAGCCAGAAATTACTGACTCACCAGGGAACTCAGAAAGCATCCTCAGTTGATGCAGGATGCAAGCTTGACTCTCTTTAATGTTTGCAAGGCAAATGTCCCACCTGGACACCACTTGAGAGCAGGGGTCCTTACTTTGTCAGGGAAGCAGGCCTTTGCTATGCAAATGAGATGTATGTACCTGACCGGGATGGATATGGATCTAGAGGCCAATACACACACAACTCTGCCAGAACGCAAGCCAGGGTTAAAATACCCCTCACAGCAAATGGAAGGAATTTCAACAAGTCCAGATGCTTTATCTAGAGTCTGAGCTGGAAAAAAGACCATCTTTCTTTCCTTCTGTATTTCCTAAATGGTGTTATGAGCATTAAATAATTTAGCAATTAACCCTCAAACAATTTCTCAGGTTGAACCAATGAAGTTTTGATAACATTTGGCACTTGGCAATAATACAGCCAGGTTAGGTATTTAAGCATAAATATAAACAATAATGGAAAAATAAAAAACAACAAAGGAAATAAATAAGTCTTTTAAAAATTAAGACTTGTTTCTGTTTAAATGAACACAATTAGGGTAGCTAACATAATGGCGAAAATCTTTTGTTAACTAAAAGTCACTACAAACTTTATTTCTGTGTTCCTTTCTGAAGTTGAAATAGCATGTTACAATGACATTATAGTAAATATGGCCAGACAGGTAGTGAGGTATAGTCCTCTATTTTCCTTGCTTTTAAAGAAATAAAATACCTGTTACAGATCTCTTCTGTATAAAAATACTGCAAGTCTTTCTTTCTTCTTGTTTGCTGTATAGATCAAATACACAGCTTTTACGTCCATGGGTTTTCATGTTATTCAGTCACTTAATATTCAAATGGCTCTAGGTTTTAGTATCACTGGTTTTTACTTGGAAGGATTTTTTACATATTTTTTCTTTTGAAATTTACTATCTGCATTAACAGTCAGTCAAGAGCACCCACCCTTTAGGATTAACAGATAGAAAACAAGTTCGCTCCTATTTTTAAGGCATTTATACTCAATATCTGAGTGTCTTAGTGGGTTTGAAATGTCAACCATTATGTTTCCAAAGCTCTTGCAAAGAACTCCTTTAAATTCTGACGTTTATCAGCCATTGCTTTTGCCTTGTGATGCAACTTTTCTCTTTTCTTCTCTCCTGAGCAACATCATTTTGGTACCTTACACAGGAACGGGGCTGTTCTTTGTATGAGTTTCTAGAGCTTTGATACTGCTAACAATCTTCTTTTGAGGCCCCACAACTGTCACGCCGATTTTCTTCATGTCGCTGGAAAAAAGAGAAGATGCACTGGGTGAGTGAGCATACTGCCTCTGTGTTTCCTCGGCCTCATGTGAGCAAACAGAAATCAACTCGCTCGTCTTTTATGATATTGCTGCATTGGAGGAGCCTCCAGGTACGGCAATACTGTTGAAACACAAACCCTGGTACAAAAAAAACCTGAGAGCTGTTGTATGAAAACAGCAGGAGGCTGCAAAAAAAGAGTGAAAACTCATTTAGTTTTGTTGTGTTTGCCTACCTGGCAAAAAAGACAATGAAATAGTGTTCTCCAGTGATACACGCACTGTGACTGTGACTTGGGGGTAAGACGTTCAGTTCTGGGCCAGCTGAGGTCTTGAGCCTCTCTGCCATCTCCATCCCCCTTATCAGCCTCATCGCTGCTCCTGAGCAGTGCTGACACCTCGCTACTAGGTGCCGAGCCCTCTGAATGGTCGTCTTAACCCTGGTATCAGCATTGAGATTAACGGCTACATGGCCAAACTTCCAGCATCTACCTTGTTTTTCACCCCCCGTTTCTGTTGTCCAGCCTCTTTGTTCCTTGCGTGACATAGAAATGGTTTAACACTCGCAGAGGGCTAACACAGGCTCACAGGAAATTGGGCATTCCTGGAGGATTTCTGCGCTGTCCCCAAAGGGTAATTGTTACAAAAAGCCATTAGGAGCCGTTTTATAGTTGCAATAATACACTAATTAACAGCATTGACGTGTTTAATTGTCAGTACCGCAGCTGCTGCATACTTTTTCATAATTTGTCTTGTATCCAGCTAGCCCAACAGGGAGTCAAGGTTTCCTTTGACAGAAAGTTCATAACTGTACTTGATGTCTTTTCAGGTGCAGAGACAACATTACCTTACTCTTCCTTACCACAAGAACAAAGACAGATTGCATGTAAATGTAATAAACTCGCAAGTTGCAAACTTACGAATTTAGCATGTTTAAATATCAAAAATAGAGGCAGGAGGGAGTTCATCCCCTGAATAATTGCTACCATGCAGGAGGAAAACAGCTACACAGTGCTTGCTCTGTCTCAGCTAATTTGATGGAATATGGGATGGGCAATAAAGGAAAAGATTGGCACACATGCCAGCTGTGGGGAAACCACCATATAAAAAGCAGAAATTAAAGAATCAACACAGACACTCCTAAACAGTGAGTGAAAGAAAGTGATGCTGGTGTACCAGATGATGCATGGTGCTACTGTATCAGAAGGAATTAGGAATATCCTTGGCATCAGTGGGAAAAATCTCTGCGATCGTGGCCTTCACACAATCACCAGAGCATCTACATTTCCTGCACGGCTATTGCAACTACAACAATAATTTTCATTTGTGTCTTTAAACATTAAGAATTGTTTAGCTAAAACCAGGAAACTCTGTACAAGACTGCTACTCTTATGCTTACGTTTAAACCTGTACAACATGGCCACAACCAACGATTAAGAGCTGTAGTCAATTCAAACTTACTCTGTAGAAATCTTGGCTATCGTATCACAGGAACTGTACTCCACACCCGTGAAAATATCTTTGCACTGTCCTGTCCGAAAACCATTGAGCCAATCGCCTGCCGTGCGGAAGGCTGAAATGTCAATGTTACTTTGGTCCAGGAGAAGATTTGATGGCCTGAAATAAAAAAGAGTGTGATGAAAGTTAGGGAGCAGGGATACATATGGATTTATTTTGGGTCTAACTTAGCAGTGGCATCAGCAGGAGCTTCCAGGCAAGATGTGGCTTTTCTGTTTGTCTGTGGAAGTTGTCTGCTGCTGAGGCCACCACAGGTACTCACACTGGCAGCTCTGATGAGAACTGTGTGATCATCTTGCTTAAAAGCTCCAGCTTTTCATGCCCGCACTTAAGTCACTGAAGCATCACCAATTCATGAAGTGTATTGCTACCTTACAATTTAATGTGTGAAGCGTTAGGAAAGACAAGCCTGATTTAGGTTACATTTATGTAATTCACCTAGTCCCAAACAACACATGAAGGATGCACTCTAGACTCCGAGTTGAGTGTTTTGGTAGAATTTATACATATCAAATGTTCAGAATATTGTGGCCCACTGACAAGTCCTAAATGTGCTACTAAGTTAGAAGTACAAAGACACTAGTGGCATTAAAAAAACTGTATCAAGTCTAAAAACCAAATGTTAAGTGAATATGTGAGACAAACATAACTGTACGAGACTTGCATTCTGCAGTGTACAGAGGCAAAAACGAGGAAATTTGTTATCAAATACACTTAGTTGAATGTAAAATGCAATTGCCATGACCAGTTTAAAATTGATGCTCACTCTAAGACTGAAACTTCTGTAAGGATATCATGCAAACAATTTAGAAGTAGAGAACTGAACCATCTCCTGCCTTTGAAATTAACTTGGTGCTCATGAAGGATGCTGAACTGACATGATTTGCATCCAAGTTCTCTTAGAAAACGATGACGAAACCAGTAAGAAACAAACAAAACCAACACAATAAATCAAACAAAACAGATGTCCATGCCTCTTTGCCCATTTAAACTATTTTCCACCTGCATAAGTCTACCTATAAGCTATTGAGAAAACCATACCCTTCTCAAAATAATGATTAAACGTATCATTTCTTATCAAGAAGGAATATATTGCAGCTGACTCTGCACTTTTCATATTGCAAATGGCAAAAATGTCTGCTCCCGTATTGATCCAGAAATTCAGTTCTGTCAGGTATGAATGCTGTTTTCATGGTCTCGTGAGCATACTGCAACTTCTTATTGAGAGCCTCAAGACTAAAAATAAATGCCAGCCCTTCCCCACAAAGTCACTAGAGTCAGGGTCTACCCCACTTCATTTTAGCCACCTAAAAGCACCACAAACTGGCCCAGCTAGTTTTCTGAACTGTTACGGCAGTCCATGGAGAGAAACAAGCATTTCCAGGCAGGGGGTTTGTTCTCTCTGAAATAGGTCTTCCAGGCAAACAGCTGGGAGGAGACACCCAGTTCTCAGTGAGGTTCTCAGCTTTTCCTCCTCACTGACTTGCTATTTTTTCTAAGAGGTGTGAGAAGCCCCTGAATAGCAACACAATCAGCAATTTCTTTCTACTGACAAGACATCTTAACAATTCTAGTTACCTTTCTCTCTCTGTGCTAATTAGTACAATAATCACTTCCTCGGCTAGTCAGATGTTATTAGAAACATCAGCTCTACTTCTGCCTTTTTCCCTTCACTGACAAGCATATGTTCATACTGGACAGCTTTTTAGCCCCCATTCAGAAATATGCATGCTCCATTTTATGAAGTAAAGTACATTATGGGTGTCTATCTCAGGCTTAAAACTAAGCATGTGCTTTGCTGTGCTACTATGATGGTGCTACTCATGAGCACAGCAGATCGAACTAGAGGATGTTCAAAGCAGTTAGCACTGCAATTTTACAGTCTACTTGCATCCCCACAATTCTTTTTCCTCATGACTGTAATGAAACATCACCTGCACTGGAAAGAAGTGAAAATGAGAGGTGGTTAGACTAACTCTGTAATTTAAAGGCAGAGACTAAGGCAATGTAATGGGTGACTGTTACTGGAGAACTGATCTGGATTGTAAAACGCCCTCTTCTCCCCAGACCCTAGCCCAAGCCATCTCCGAGCACTGGGAAAACCATAAAGGAGGAGATTGTAAAGGCAGCAAAAAGAAAAAAGTATCTAAATACCAGTGAACGAGCAGCCTAGAAAATCCAAACAAAACTTCTCAATCCCAACACAAGTTTTTATTAAGTTTCATCAAGATCAGCAGCACTGCAATAGCACACCCTTGCAGTACATCTAACTTGCACTGGAATCAGGAGATACCACATCAGCCATAACCAGACTTTTACCTCTTACCTTTGAAGGAAAGAACAATATAGCTCTGCTAAGCAATAACTCTTGGTATTTTCTACATACTAAACAGCACCTTTTACTTCTGATATTCTGCCAATAGTTATCAATCATCTGACTTCTCTCTGGCTCAGAAAATTATTTTAATAGCTTCTTCCCTTCTAGGATTGCAGGCCATAATTAAAGAGCTCAATAGATGCTTGAAAATCTTAACTTCAAAACCACAAGCGGACATAACACCGCTACAGATTCACCATCAATTTTCACCAGGTCTCAGGGCAGCGATGTTCCTGATCAGGCACCTTTCGCTTGACTACCTTCCCTCTGGAGCCCAGCCAGGACAAGGAGCTGCTGCAAATGACCGTGATCACTGGTACCAACTACGGACCTCACACCCTGGAAACAGCCGCAGATGGAAAGGAAAGCGACAGAAGACACCAGAAACCTGCTCTGCCCCCAAAACAGTAAAGAAGGGAAAGCACAGCATGGCCGCAATGACACAAAGACTGAGCTAAGGACAGAAGATACAGTGCACTTCAGGTTACTGTTCTCATGCTAAAACCGGATCTTAGGTACCTACCTGAGAGCTTGAAATGACCTCCAGTTAAAGGCTCAGGTTGTATAATCAGGCCTAAAATAATTTTATTCAGTAGCTGTACAGCCTGCACCTCCGTGACTACTGTTTGTCCCATGAAGAGTCAATGCTTTTTATTTATAGTTTTCTGGGTATAGCGTCTGGAATCCCAGGACATTTATTAAGAGTATTTATGAACTGTTCTTAGTGATAAAGCATGGAGGTTTTTTTCTTTCCAGCCTAGCATGTCTTTTCAACTTAAATCTAATAAAACAAGGCCTGACTCAAGAATCACTAATGAAAAAAAAAGTATAAACAAGTTGAAATAGAACAGGTCTCTAGGATTAGGAATTAGAGTGGCCCAAAAGAGCTTTTATGTTTATTACTTGGATCAAAGTATCATAAGGACAAAAAATATGACCTAATTTTAATGCAAGTGACCTCAGAATAACCAGCACTGTAAAGTATCATTTTTCTCCTTGTAGGATTCCAAACAAAAATTAGTTACTTTCCTCCTCAGAGAGGACATCTGGACAGTTTATCAATGAACAGGAATTCGTCTCACTGTGAAGAATCTGTGATGTCTCCTCGCATGCACCAAGGGAAAGCCAGGCTTTCCGAGCATCTGCACACATCGGCAGTTTTCCTCCCCCCTGACCCAGCCCCTAGACAGAAGGTCTGAACATGAAATTTATGGTCTGGGTGATGTGCGCCATGAGCTCACACTTTACTAGACAAATTAGATGGGTTGCAATCCGTGCAGCTGTAAACGACGTCCTGCAGGGTTCCACCTGATCTTTTACAGCTTTTCATAAATCAGTACCTACTAGCTTCAGAAGAGAGTCATTAAAAAGAAATCATGGAAATTACATGTTTGCTCAGGGGAAGTGAAATAGAACATTTCCCTCTGTCTTTTCTTCTCCCTTCTTCCCCCCTTTTTTTTTAAACTCTCTTTATTTTGTTGCTTTGACCAACTATGATATACCCCATTGTGCTATCTTTCAACAGTCATGGAAAGACTTTCTATCCTGTTCATCCCGACTGTGTGTCTGTCTACAGAGTTACATTTACTGATGTGGTTCCCTGAAAAAAATCAGCAAGACTCAGGTTAGGAAGACAAATTTAACAGCAAGATGCCAGTTACAAAATGCCCTGTTGCTGAAAGCTTTCTCTCGATGTGTCCATTACATTAACAGCTGGAATTAACCTTTGAGTCATCTGCAGTAGCAGGGAGAATGACAGTTTGTTATCATGAGCTCAGATTTTTGTCACAACACAGGAAAAGTTTTGTTGCACTATCTAGTAATGATGAAGACCACAGAAAACATCATTAGAACCCTCCCCAGTAGGGCATGGAAATCTCTGTCTCTGGTCAGCTGCTGCCTAGCGAGAAAGGGATACGTTAACTTGTAAAATCCAGGAACTGAGACAAATAAAAGGAAAATATCCTGCCACCACTTCTGCATGAAAGGTGGCATTCTGCAAGTAGACAGAGGAGTTGTGTGCACACGATCCTGGACTTCATGTTGCAGTAGCCTCTCTCTTTCCATCCCTTCCTCCAAATACCACAACCAACCTTCAGGTTTTAAATCTAGACTTCCTCTTCTGCAGTCATCTTCTTTTAAAGGGAAAAGCATTTAAAAAACGTAATTTCCTGTGGCAAATTTTAGGTAATGATAAGCTGATTTTGCAAAGTGAAATTGCTCCCTAGGAGGGAGTCAGGCTCAGTTTGAAAACAAATCCTATATGCTTGGTGATTATGGCAAGCAGAAGCACAGAATTCAGGTCTAGCAAGAAGGATACCTCCTATTTCAAGAAAAAAAACCAAACGAAAACCCAACAGCTGGCATAGAAAGCAATTTTTAGTTTTACCTTCTAGGAGACTGGTAAATAAATGACATCCTGAGCAGAAGCAGAGTCAGTGTTTACTTGATTATTCCTGGACCTTAAAGATAAGAATCTTTGGAGTTCTACCACTTCGTGCCCATTTTTAAGGTACCCTTAGCCAAATTTGTAACTTAGTCCCTAAAATACAATTCACTTCTTAGGGCAGCACATTTGCTTTTCCCAAGGGGCTTCATGTCAAATAAGCAGTTTGTGTCTACTCCTTGAATTCCAAAGAGAACTGGAGAAATGAGGAGGGGTAATACAAATAACCAGTGGGGAAAAGAATGCAGGTGAGGCTGATGGCCTGATGCAAAATGATACGTCTCTCTCAATGTCACCCTGGACTTCTCATTTTCTAGCTCCGTGTTGTCTGTTGGCAAGAAACTTACCACAGCTTCCTCTAGGATAATGAACAAACAAAATTTCACCTGCCCAACAGGTCAGTCCTCCAGTCTTCCCTACTCCTTTAGCTGCCCCTCAGAACATGCTTTTCAAGGGGCTTATATCTTTTCAGCATCCTGGGGGGGAATAAATCATATGCCTGGGTGTATCAATGCTCCTCAATTTACTTTTTCCCCCCACCAAAACAACTGAAGGCAAAAAATACCGGCACGCTGATGAAATGGTTTACTTTTTCTCGTAATATAGCTTAAGCTGTGCTTTTAAGCTGCAGAAGTAACGTCACATGGCCATTTCCTGGGATTCGTTGCTGGCCCAGAGGCAGATCCTTAACAGCAACTAGTCATTATTGTTAGGACAGTCTATAGGCTCTTAAAAAGAAGGAGAGAAAAATGCCTCAGAGAGCTTTTAAAATGCTTTTCTGGCTCTTCCATGTACCATTTGCTGTATATGACTTGCCCTTGTATCTCACATTTGGCCACACTATGCATTTCTACAGACTTTCGCCACAGCACTCGTAGCATCAGGCAAAGGCTCCGTGCAGTTTCTTTTTTGAGCATTTGCAGCACAGAATTACCATTAATGCTAATGAGGGCTTCGCACTGTAAAACCAGCACGTTTGAGCTGAGAACAGCAGAACAAAATCCCTGGGAATCACAGTAAACAGCAAGCACGCACGATCAGGCCACCCGCTGGTTTGGCAGCATTGCTATTTAAATTATACAGTACCCAACTCGGTCTGCTGTGAATTCTTGTCTGAGTTTTACCAGCAGAGTCAAATTAGAGGTGCGAAAGTGCAAATAGATGTTTTACTGTCTCTGTTAGCAGTGAACCCCGGCAACTTTTAACCCTGAAGGAACAACGGTTGCTTCATGTCTGCCTCAGGCACGCTATTAATGACTGCTGGAAAAGGCCAGGTGAAAATAGAGCTTTTCTGTCTCTAGCATGCAAACTAACTAAAGTCCCTAAAAATCTCTTCAGTCCAACTCCTGGATTCCCCACGCAAACCAAACTATGATTAGACAGACAACAAGGAGTATTGTTTACTGTAATCTTTTACTTTTCTGTGTGATTTGCAGGTAAGTTCCCCCCAGCTCCATAAATTTACTGTTTTATATTTAACAGACTTCAGAAAGAGGGCTAGCATTGTAGGCTTACATTACTTGAATTCTTTTAGAGCAAACAGTCCATTTTAGGACATGGATTATATTGTTGCTGGTTTCTGAATGAGGCTAAAAATTCCTATGTAGCCTTGTGTTATGCAGTATTTGGCCAAACCTGGACCCTATTGTTACTGCCTGGACAACCACAAAGCATAAGTTCTGTCTGAAACGCTTGGGAAAAAAAAAAAAAAAGGAAAGCTCTTTCGTTCAGTCCTTCGGCCTGAAAGTTCCGACCAGGGAGAAGCAGACAAATAATACTGTGGCAGGTCAGCAGTATATGTCAAGCATCTGAAACCTTTTGACCTGAATGGCAAAAAAAGGGAACTTTTCAACAAAATGTTCAGCCAACACAAATAGTCGGTTTGTTGCAAATATTACTGTAAAAACAGGGCTTGAATTATGCTGCATAATGGAGCAGCCTGAATTTTTTATTTGACCTGTTCACTGCTCCTACTGAGCTTAATTTTCCTAAATATCCTACCAAGCTAGCATACCAGAGTTTCCACCGAATCATCAGATTTTAAGTGGAAACAAACTTTGTGAGAAGCAAACTTCAAATTTTAAATTGCAAATGATACCTCTGGACGTTCAAGAGCAAAGATTACGCTTGACACCACTGAGGGTGCCACAATGACAGCCAACAAAGCACATGTTTAGCAGCGAACACTTGCAATCAACTACTTGCAAAAGGCCAAAAACTGCTTGAGGAAATTACTCCAGTGAATAATTCCGACACCACATCAAATTCAAGAAAATCAGAACAGTGCTGTAAACAACTTGTTAACACATGAAAGAACGTACGAGGAATTATTCATACACATTTTCAAACACTTTCGTATTTTCATCAGGAAAAGCAACTGACCCCGAACCCCTAAACTTCCTGGACTATATTAAAAGAATTTCAGCTATGCTTTTTCTGAAAATAAGTGTCTTGTTCTTCTAGCCTTAGCTATAACAAAAATGGTAAACAATAACTCGTATTTTGAATGGAGAACTTCTAACACACAAAAGAGATCTAACCAAATCTTCCTCTAATGCTGCAGTACAATCCAGAAACAGTGTTTGGTTGGGATTTTTTTTCAATGCAGTTACACAGTGTCATGAATTAACAAAAAATATATATTTGGGGGGATTAAAGAAAAATCCACATAACTGTTCATAGACCAATTTAGGGTTTTTTTACTTTTTTATTCCCATAGACTGGTATGCTGCTTTCCCATCACAGAACTGGAACTTGAAAATTAATGGAAGATGTGAAATTTGTATAAACAGTATAGGACATATAATCTCAGGCCTCTGAGTGGAGTTCCAAGGAAGCAACTAGACATTTGGTAAACTTCAGTTCCAGACCCTTCAATAAAATCTTAAGAGGTTTTATGCATGTACTTTAACTGTAATTCAAAACCACAAAGAATAAGTTCAAAATGCATATTCATTATTGTAAATCAAGAATAACTTGACTGAGCTTGATGAGGTACCTCCTTCTGGAAAAATGAAATCTGCAGTTAAATTTTATTTAAGTTCTGTGCACAGAAGAGGTGCATAGTTAAGATGCATAATGGTCTTCACTTTCAAATTAGCATAAATATAATTTAAAATATCTTTTTATTTTGGTATGCAGCATTATTTCTTAAAAAATCTGGTTTGGTTTCCCATTTTTGAATCGGCTTTTCACTTTGTCTGCCTATTCAGAAATTCCTTGTTTTGCAACATGTAACATTTATCCTGTTACCCAGAGCAGACTAATGGACTGTGATGAATACTTGAAATTAAAAAATAAAACTTTGCTTCAGAAGCTTCTTTATGTAAGAACACAGAATCAGATTTTTAATTCTTTGAAAGGATCTTAAACGCAAGGACTGGCTGGAAAGCAGTTTGTCTGGCTGATGGTACAAGTAGTGCTTGGAGGGCAGAGAAAGGAGTCTACAAAGTGCGAGAGAGCCAGCCTTGCCTCCTGCCTCTGTTTATGAAATCAAATGGCTTCACTGAAGCCTACTGCCCTCGCTGAACGTGTTCTGTCTTTTCCATGTATTTCATCCTAAAGGTAGCTCCACGCCAGAAGAAACAGATGCTGAATCCTGCTAATGACTGCTGGTTAGCCTGTGAGTAACACCTTCATCTTCAAAGATTTGGGGCAAACTTGCTAATTAATCCTCCAGTGAGGAAGGCAATTTAAATTTTCAGAGCGACAGAGAAGTTAGCTGAACAAAAAGAATCATTTTAAAAGTCCCAATAAGGCAACTGCCTTAGAAATGGATGATGATTTTGGCGTTTTCCAAAATAAAATGAGGACCAACAGATTTTGCAAAACATTTGACATCTGCATTTCCAAATTGAAAACTGTTTCACAAATGTGTTTGAAACCACACTACCCTCACCGTATTAATAAGTGAATAAAAATCACAAGAGAATTTTACAGAACTCCCCGTAAGCAGTAAGACATGATAACGACTTTCCACGTTACATGCTTGGGCTAGGTATAAACTAAGGATAAACATATTGAATGATAAATGTCCCATTAAAATCTCCTTCCTCTGAAATCGTCCTCTCAATTTGCAACGCAAAGTATGCAGCATTTTATGTGAAGACCCAAAGAAACTAACTAAATTGTCAGCTGTTAACTTTGAGCAACTCGTAAAATAATGATCTTTTTTACAAGGAAGGCTATCAGCTGTTTATTTTCTGCATTCGATATATAAGACAAATTCTTGCAATTCTTGCACTTAGATATAGCTATTAATACAGCTAGAGAAACAAAAAAAAAAAAAGGTTACAGACCACTTAATAAAGAAATATTCTGAATTCTCAGGCAGTTTTCTCCCCTTGTTTGCAATATAAATTTTTCCTCCTCTCCTAAATATGTGCTTGCTGTATAAAGAAACAACAGCAGACGCTGACTTTCACTTCACCGAAAGGTTGTACGGAAACAAAAGCAAATAGAGAAGCAGGTTGGGTTTTTTTGTGTGGATTCCTTGTCAGTTTTGAAATCAATCACAGATCTGGCAGAAATTCTGAATTTCTAAAAACCATGTGTTGGAATTAGAAACATTTTTCAATTTTTTTCAAATGCTTTTTCTTGGCAGAGGCTGTGGATTAAATCAGCTATTCTTGCTTAATAGCAGGTTCATGAAGACTAAGTGCCTTTAGTCACACCTACATCACAGATGGGAACATACACAGCAACGACAGGAAAGCTGCCATAATACTTGGGTTGCCGGAATCCCATATCACAACCCTTGTGCCTCAAGGTCACACTATCCTCCAACGGCTTACTTTGGAACACAGAAGGGCTTTAAATATATTTCTAATCATACACTATGTTTTAAATATATTTTTTTCAAATGACTATGTAAGAATAAGACTCACATACATAAAATGATAATGCACATTGTAACTCTAGAGAACCATCATATATATATAAAAGACCAGAAGCTGAAATTTAAGTAAGAAAAAAATCAGAAATCTAAATAAGTGAAAAAAAATGAAACAGATAAAGAAAATGAAATTTTATGAGTATATTTAAGATTTGTAGTATATACAAAGTATTTCCAGTTGCGTGACTCTTGGGTGACATTTTTTTCCCACACAAATGAAACCACTGATAAGCCCTTTCAGACCACAGCCTCACCAAGTGGCTATCAGGTGGATGAAGTGATTCTGTCTCTCCTACTCCAGTTGAGAAATCTTTCCATCTGCTTTGTATCTGCACGAAATGTTCACAAATGTGAAGTAATACACAGTGGACTAAAAAATAATAAGCTCAAGAAGAAAAATAATGAACTTGATCAGAACTATGAACTCACTTCCACCCTAAAGATATCCAAACAATCTAAGGACTCTGTTATAAAAATGAACATCGTGCTCAAAAAACAGGAAAGAACAGCAAGACGTAAATCAAATAAAAATATCACGAGGTTGTGCTTTAGAAAACTGCATGACTTGTATAACTTTTTGTGTACTAAGTTCTGTTCCTACAGCCCTTTATAGAGCTAGATAACTCCAGGCAGCCTAAAGGACACAAAACCCCCATGTGTCTATAACCAGTGCAGGCCTTGTTAGCAAGAGCTCAAGGTGGCTACCTGATTAAAAAGTGAATTTTGACAGGTAATAAAGAAATCAGCCTTAGCCTGTACTTTACAAGGAATAGGAAAGGACTTTTCATGGGAATTTCCGATGAAACAAAACACCAGGAAAGGTATTATGAAATGTTTGCTGTGCTAAGGTTACAAAAACCTTTTGTCCACGTAAGGTTCACAAGCACGGAGAACAGACTGCGAAGAGATGATCAATAAGGATAAAAACATCCCCTCGGGTATCAAGAAATTATTAGATGCCATGGAGTGGCCAGAAGGGATAAAAAACTGAAAAGGAAATACAGAATTGAGGGCTTTGACTCCTCTCCTGTATTCCTGTGAGGTATTAGTGTAAAACGTGCCTGGGCTATGGCCTGGAATCATACGTACAGTCAAGCACACCCTTCACTTGAAGTCAGTTAACAGTAACCAACCAGAGGACAGGGATATCCTATGCACCTCCAGCAATGTGCTTTTAAACAGGACACAACAGTGCCTTGACTATTTTAAACAAACACCACCTCTAAAATCTGTAAGAAGAGACAGGCTTTGCATCTGCAACAGACATCGTGTGGTTAAACATTTTTCCTGACCAAGTATATTCTGAACACCTAGGAGCATATGGTGGGCATAAAGCTTCAGCATTCTTCCAGTAGCACCACAGACATGGGTAAAGGAGAGCTGGGACCTCTATAATTTAGATTAATTGCTTATTACAGGTATGGGGAGAGGTGCTGCGGGAGTACTGCAGCCTCAAATAACAACTGAGAGCAGGCTTTTGAGCCGATGTAACCTCCCCAGCCCTCAGGGCTGGGTCGCAGAGTGCTTTACCTCCAAAGCGATGCCTGTCCTTCTTCGGCTGCTGACAGTACACGGATGCTGGCAGGGATCCGACTGCAGGTCTCCTTCTCCAGGAGCTGCCCTGACCCACCGCTCTTGCGTATCCCTTACATATTTCTGCACGTAAGGCTAAAGCAAGACCCAAATGTATTTTAAGTCTGGCTTCTCATTTTTCTCTGTCAGTCTGTGAGAAGGTGGTGCTGGATGGACCTCCAGTGCTCAGTCCCTGGCCAGGAGCACCACCGGCTGCAGAAGCAGCGCATGGTACCTGCCAGAAGAATCTCTCTGCAGGACACGAAGAGGGTCTGGAGTGGCTGAAGGTCAGGTCTGAGCTTCAAGATTAGTTGGTTTTGGCAATGGTTACATGGAGGTGATCATGGACTTCCAGATCTGCATAGGACTGCCCAGCACCCCTCATGTTGTCATACCTTATTCTTGGCCATCTTCAAGTTTAAGGATAGCCTGGGTTGGGCTGCAGACACCAACAGAGGACGAGTGAGTTGGAGAGATCATGGCTCACACATTCCCTGAACTGCAACAATCCCTTTCCAGAGGGGAAGGGCTTGGGCTCACCCACGATGGTGTGCCCGCTACCTGGGCCACAAAATACCCCCTCTGTCACTGGGGAGCGAGAAGCTGCAGAGAGGGAGAGATACTGCATTGCTTGGGAATGCCAAGGGTGCAAGGACGTAGCTGCTGAAAGGTAATTGGGAAGGAGGGAATAAATAAAAATCGCCTTTGACATTCCCCTCCTCAGAAATGTGCTCCACATCAAAGCCAAAGCAGCAGCCTGCCATTAGGAGCATTTTACTGAGAGCTGCGAGAAGTCCCCCTACCGCGTCAGCAGCCTCCTTCCTTCCCCACGCTGTGCCAGGAGCAGAGAGCACGGCATCGTCGGGCTGATGTGCAGCCTCTGCTGCCCGCGCCAGGAAAGCGTGCCATGAAAGGGGAGGAAGGAGAGCAGGAGAGAGGCGGAGGGAGCAGTACTGCACACGGCCGTGCTCCTGCACAGAACCCAGCGGCTGCAAGCTGCACTCAGACCGAATTAGGTCCCTCTTGGAGGATACCAGCTCTTACTGGCCAAGTAAACTGGAAATGACGGTTCAACACTGTCTTCAGCTTAACTGTGGTTCAACTCCCTACCTGGAAGGACAGCAAACAGGGAATATTTTGCTCCTGTTCGGAATGCAAAATAATGCAGCACTGGTTTCTGCAATCAAATCCCCAAACCAAAACATGCTAGTTGTGATTCCCAGCTCCCCTAATTCAGCAGACTGATGCAGTATACCCCTATAAAATAATTTGCACCAATCATTTGCCAAACAGGGGTGGCAAGATGTTTAGAAGAAATGTGCTTGACTGAGAATATAGTGTTTAAACAGTTTGGGTTTTTTTCCAGAAAAATTGTGCTTTTTTTGTTTGTTCATTTGTTTTTTTCTGCTACCTGTCAGGTAACAAATAATTGCTTTGGTAAGCATGTTGATTTACTATGTGTTAAATGCACACCAAATAAATTATTGAAACATAATTAATGTTCAAGCAGTCGTCTTATATATTTTTAAAAGCAAAAGCCTTTAGTATGGCCCTCCTCCCATCTCTGCTTTCTTTTTCACGCCTCTGGAGTGGCAGTAGGAGGTAATTAGAATGGCCAGCCTCTAGCTGAGGAAGCAACACAATGCCAGGGGCCAGGAAAATGGAAGCAAGGTCCAAGTCACCTGCACAGCCGGCTGCAGCATCAATGCGGTTCTTCCCGCTGCCTTTGCTCCATTTCCCTTCTTTCCCTACCATTCGATTGCTACAGCGAGAAGTGTGCTGCGTTACAAGTAAGGGTCTGAGAGGAATATTTTGCTGTGTTCTTTTGTGAAATCTGCCTCGCGTCAGAGGCTGGCCCACTGAAACACTCTCCAAAGACCTGGGTCTGAACCAACCGAGTGTGTTTGTCCCTGACTCTGCCTGCTTTGCGGACAGAGGATTTTGCACTAGCATTCATGCTAAAAGTATTTTTACATCTTTTCAGACCACTTCAGTAAAGAGGATGACATTTTTTGCATTATATAAACCAAGACACTTAAACCCTACTTAACCAAATCTCTTGTTTTACCTCATCCTCATTGTCTCCTTAGGTGTCAACACACTCCTCAGTTACTCTCTCTCCGTGAGATAACTCTTATCTCATCATAGTGATGTTCCAGAGTGTGTTGAATAACCAGGATTATAAATGAATGGTTTTTAATATAATTAGGAATATTGCACAGACTGAAAGTGAATTCCTTGTTAAGGCATTGATCTAACAGGGAATATAACTGCATTTTTAAGTTTGAGAGTCCTACTGAGAGCAAAATGATTCTTCATGATTAAAGTTAAGGTGACATGTCAGAGCAGAGCGTAAGAGTGTAGGATATGTGTTTGGACCCAGTTCAGAAAGATACTTAGGAACATGGCTAGCTGTATCCTATGAAACACTTAAGCACTTAAAACACCACATAAGGTCAGAAGGAAGATCACATGATGGCCAAATCTGCCAACTCTTTTTTTCCCCAAATCTCTGCTCAATCTTACAGTGGGTTATTTTACAATAACTTTAGTATAACAGCTTTTCACAGTTTGAATAAATAATAGCATATAATTAATAAAAATAACAGCAATAATAATAATAATCATCATCATCATCAATACACTAATCATCATAATAATATTAAATCCTTCTCCCTAAAGGATAGTCAGGAAGCTTTCCCTAGCCTTCAAGATTGCAAACAGCTATGGTTAAAAGCTGAGGGTGAACAAAGTAAACAAATTCTAATTATGGAAAATGAAGAAATCAAAGCCATTTATTTATGTGCAATGTAAGACCTAATATGTCACCTTGCCGCCGCATTGGTGATTATTTTCAGGCTGCTGGGATTACGGATCAGCTTATCCAGGATGCTGACAATCTGCTCAAACTTGGGTCTGTTGTTTCTGTCTTTCTGCCAACAGTCCAGCATCAGCTGATACAAGGCAGCTGGGCAGTCCATAGGAGGTGGCAAGCGGTACCCTTCATCAACAGCCTTAATCACCTGCACAAGGATAAAAGTTTTTGAAAACTTAAAGGCACTCAACTTGTTTTTATCAGTTACCACATTAGCATGGACATTCTGTGTTTAAACAAATGTGTTTATTCACTAATTGTCTTGTCGTGCAATGCCTCTGGTTTATCTGCAAAGTAAACCAGGCAGTAAATTAGGCATACAGAAAGGGGAGTTAAGATACAGTATGTGACTTTGAGGAAGGTGAGAGTCAAGAAACGATCTCCAAAACTCACACTTGATTGAACTAAATCCATAAACAAAAGCTACAGTTAGTAAGATGCTTACTTAACTATGCCAAACTTGAAAAGTTCTTGAATATCTCTGGTCTGATCACCCTTATCAACGCAGGCTTTCCACACTCCCCAGTGGACACTGCACTCCACAGAAAGCCAACCCACCTGTCCACAGGACATCCTGAACGGACAGAAAGAAGGTCTTGTGGACATTCTCACAGGGTCAGAAAATATATTTTAAAACTTACCACAAGTATAACCGTACACTTCCCACTAGGTAGTGCAGGCCCAATTCTTCTATCATTTGTCTAGACTGACAAAGTTTGTTAGATTGTCTTTTACTTGTCTAGACTGATAAAAAAAAAATAGCCCAGAACTAAAGCTGTTATGGCGCTTTTAAATAAAACCTTTTCACTAGAGTATAACACCTCTTGATCAGTCCTACACCATCTATTGTACCACAAATAAAACCCCAATGTATTCTAAAAGAAATTATAAAGCTGTATTCTGTCAATCTTTCCTTTTTATCAGGATCAGTTAATTCAAAAGCAGGAAAAACTATTTGGAGTCACAACAGGGATAAGGAAAACAGTCCACAGCTTAAGCAGCCAGGAAGCAGAGGTCCATAAACAGGTAAATCCTTCTGTTTCTGATTTTAATATGATATTATTAAAGGCATTCCACTAGTATATCAGCCTGTATAACATGAGTCACTAATCTCCACAAACAACAGAAAAAACATTCATGAAAAATAAAAAGAAGTATATTTTTTTTTTGCAGAATTTTGGGTTCCACAAGTACTAAGTTGAAAGGAAGTTTTCTTTTTTTTTTTTCCGCTGTTTAACATAAAGTAGTATAGAGAGTGTCTGACTACATCTATATTACTGACTTTTTAAAATTTAGTACTAGTAACAATAGATACCAGTTCCTAGGAAAATCTATTTGTGTTAGTGACTGTACTTCCGAAAATTCAGTTCATAAGTAACTCCTGTGGAATAAATCTAGGATTAATACGACAACAGAAAAAGAACTCAAAGTAGATATACTAAAAATCTTATTTGGGGAAATGTTATGCTTCTTGCAAAAATACTGGTAGACATCCATTAATCATTTGGATTGCAGGCTCGGATAGTTTACTAATGTTGCAAAGAAGCCTATATTGGAAGTCTTCTAATCAGATCACGCTACTTCTCTATTTTGTCTGCTGATTACTTCCAGAAGTATTTTGGTTTCATTAAACTCTTAGTAGAAATGCTTTGCTTCTCTTTTTCACAAGCTCCAGGAGCTTATTCTGTGTATTTGATATTTACAGAAAACTTCTATAGAATATTATACAAGTGGAACCAAAGGGGATCAACAAAAATTTAGGAAGGTTTTTTAACAATAAGCTAAGGAATGTAAAAGGCAATGACCTCATTGCAGTGGAATTGTTTGAATCATCCTACAGAAAACCACCAGCATGATAAGATTCTCCAGTATGTTTCTTCAAAGGTCCAAAATACCCCATTATAAAGACGCTGGCTTTTTTTTAAGGTCAGGGAGATCTGGAGATTTTAATTTCTACAGCTTATTCAATGTCAGCGTCAAAAACTCAGAGCCACCTGGTTTCATTATGCTTCACTTCCTTTCACAGCTTGATCCTTTATTTGAGAACATAACTCAGATAACAATATACTCACATCCTGGTTGGACATCTCCCAGTATGGTCTTTCTCCATAAGACATCACCTCCCAGAGAACAATCCCATAGCTCCACGCGTCACTGGCTGATGTGAACTTCCGATATGCAATGGCTTCTGGTGATGTCCATCGGATAGGAATCTTGCCCCCCTAGGAGCAAAACAAAATAAAACAGTCCATTTGACTGTAATACAACAAATATAATTTTGCATAATGGATTATTTTATCTCTGAGATTATAATTTATCATTGTATTGGTGTCAAGAACAGCATAAACTGGAAAATACTATTGTCGTTTGTCATGAAAATATCTTGAGCGCTTTACTGAGTAAAATACATTACAGTGCAAAACGTACTGAAGCTATACAGTATAGTATACATGTACATATATATACATATATGCACACACATATGTATTTATGTGTAGCACAATATGTGCAGATAATAATAAATGGTAAGTTAAGTATGGTTCATTTTCAGTTATAAAATGTTTAGAAAATTTCAAGACAGTCATACAGCATTAAGGACAAAAAAAGCTAGCCTGATGTCCTTGTAAATCCCTTTGCACACGAGGGCTGGATTTGGCTATTTGTAAGGTATTTCAAGTGAATTCCCTGTTGGTGTGGAACCTGCATGGTTTCACCATGTTTTCACCCCATGTTTTCTAGGACATTAAAGGAAAATCAAAGGCCACCATGTTGCTCTGTTTCACTAAAGCCAAGCCTCCAATTGCACAAGGCAGTGACTGTGACCATATGCAAAAATTTCCCATTCCAAAGCATTGAGATACAATCACAGAAAAACAGATTTGGATGGGGTCATCTGTGCAGAGGGGAGAGTGCAAAAACGTAACCTAGGGAAGCAGTCTTAAACATTTTTTTTAGAGACAGAAGAGGAGCAAGCCATCATTAAATGATGTAAACCTGAAAAGAATTAAAGCTACCATTACAATTAATATTGCAGTTCGGGGAACATCTCTCTCTGATTATGGCCATCACTTGGTGCCATAGGTCAAAACAGTAAAATGCACAGAAGCAGCCTCAGGCTGAGTTTCTGCAAGATGAGACTTAGAGGAAAGAGACAATTTCCAATGGTGCCGGCTCTGACAGAGGTTTTTAAGACTCTGGTTTGTGAGTCACACACGAGAAAACAAAGTTCTAAAAGACAGCAGTGCAAAACTTGTTGATGAAGGTAACACTGGAATAAATAGATTTGAATACAGAAAACTGTGAGAGTTTAAAGTTGTTTCCAGTTCCAGGTATGCACAATATGTGCAGGGATATCCTCTGGGGATTTCACACTAGACTATTTGAGGTACCCCTGCAACCCTCGTTATACTACAGTCATACACCTATCCTCACAATAACCTATGTGGGAAGGGAATGCCCTTATTTCCACTGAATAATCAGCAAGAAATAAAATGTGAAGATACTAATGCTTTTCCTACACATCCATAAAGTGTACCTGCACTGAGGGTAGCCATACACTCACCAGTTCTAGATGAACTAGCTTGGTTAACAATAGAAATGCAGACATTAGCGTTAATTAAAAATGTTAATACAGCCTAAATACACTGGAGCCGAAGTATCAGCAATTTCATGGCTAATATTGCACAGATTAGACTAAATATAAGCAACACAGGCAGGCCTGACTCAGGCTACAATTTAGACCCCCAAAACGTCACTACATATGTCTTAGAGACTTGGCAAAGGTCAAAGGGGGAATCTTGGCTTACAGTTTTTAAGGATCCCACCCTATTTAGCAGACTCCCTACGTTAACCAAAAGACAAACCATCATTTCACACCCAACCCATAAAATTAGGTAAATTTATACATTTCTTGTGGACCAATAACCGGGACATAGAAAATAAAAAGCAGTATTTGAATCCACTGTTTGATCACAGAAGTTAAATTGGGGGGCCTGATGTGCCTCTCTGTGAAACTTGGAAATCTGTGCAATGTTGTTCTTTAGTCACGAAAAATACATCATATTTTCTATCCATTATAAGTTTATTCACAATTCCCAGTGCTGCTCCATGAAAGTATTGAGAACATAAAAACGATATTGTTTTTCTCATAGTCTACTGAGAAGCAATAGTATACCCGCTTTACAAATGTCCAGGGTCCCCCAGTGAGCCCAAGGCACAGCCAAGAAACAAGGAAAGCTCTCCTGTGTCCTAGTGATTTCACAACAAATCCACTTAAACTTTTAGATGGGAGATGATAAAGAAATTGATCCCACTTTTTCAATCTTTTCTCTGCACATACTAGCAGAGTGAACTTTGATTTCCATTAAAGAATGTCAGTGCTGGGGGAAAACCATATCCTGAACTTACACAAACAAAACCCCACCAACATGAACAGAGAGAGCTTCCAAATCAAACATGTCCTGCTTGTCCCACAGGCTCAGAAGTCCCTGCAAAACAGAGCAGGCTTAGAGAGGAGCTGCAAGGGCATAGTGCCTCGGGGCTGCTGGCACAGGGGAGCGGGCAGGGGGAAGCCCGGGCTGCACGCTGAGGACACAAGCTCCCCCAGCACAGACCTCCCCACCGCGTGCTCATCCACCCCAGCCCAGCTCATCTCAACTGGCAGGACAAAACCGCCTCTCCGGTATACACAAGATGTAAACTGCAAAGGACTTTTACAGATCAAACCCAACCCCATGGATCACACCTGGAAAGGAAAGCGTAGCTTGTGGGGCTGTTGGAGCATGAGGGGCCACCACCATGTCCTATGGCTGGTGGGGGCTTCTGAGCTCCATGGCCCTGCCAGGGCTCCCACGGGTGAGCTTGTCCAGTACGCCAGACCAACACTTCCATTTGTTTTGAGACGAAATGTTTCAAATTCCTGGCCAGGCAGAGACATAAGAGAGGGAACTGTTGATCCTCGCTGCTTCCAGTGGTAGCACTGAAACCTCAGACAAGCCTAAGCTTCCTCTCACCTCTGCCAATCCCTCCCCTTCTGCCTGGAGGCAGCAGCGATTGTGGGAAAGAGACTGCACCGTCTGATTTGAGAGAAGCTGAGATACAGAACTCGGTGTCATCAGTGGGACAGTGGCGATGGAGCCAGTCTGGGCCTCATCCTCCAGCAGCTGCTTCAGCTCCATTCAGAACAGAGGGATGGTGGAACATATACCCAGGATGTGCCACCTAAGAAAGCCCTTGAGGCAGGGAGCAGTTATGTTGCTTTTCTTGCCTCAGCATAAGGACTGTTCCTGTGAAACACAGCAGTACTGTTTTGGTGTCTCCAGAATCTTACTGTAAAGAATCCGAATTTCTGTGGGTGGCTTTAGGCTCACTCTTTTAATTTCATGTCAAGACACGAAAATGGAGCCCTTCTTGCCGAACCCTCAAGAAAAAATTGCCAGGTGTCACACGCAAGGGCAGCAAATACCATATTTGAGAAAAGGTCTTTACCTTTGTAATCTTAGGGCAAAAGTCATTTATACAACTGGAGAAACACACTTACATAAAATTACATTAATTAGCCTCTGAACATTTTAGGACTGCTTTATTGCAGGTTAAGGAAGATTGTAAACTCAATGAAACAAAGTTCTTCTGGCTTTGTTTTAGTGAGAAATGAAGGTACATCAAGCCCAGTTTTCATTACAAGGAAATAAATTTTCTTTGCTAAGTCTCAGCTGTAACTCTATACAAGTGTACAGATACACACTGCATTACCATAAACAAGAGCAAAATAAGAAGCGTATTAAAATGTAGCTAAATAAAGAAATCAGCTGCCACTGAATGGGTTGTAAAACTATACTTTTGCTATTTTTGCTTCCCAATTTTTCATAAAAATGTCAATCTTATCTTTGTATTTAAAAAGGGATTTTGTTAACTAATTTGTTGAATAATTTAAGAGCAAGAACAGCAAAAAAAAAAGAGCTCTGGTAAGTATTTTTTAGACAAATAAGCATTTTAACACAAAAACAATTACCCCCAAAGCATTATGCAACATTCACATTTTAGCAGATGTCCAAATATCAATATATGCAGAAAATCTGAAGAGTCATATCAAACCAAATGCATTGTTTTCTATTGCTATTACTTTTGAAAATTCTAAGGCTTGCTGTAATTCGAACAGTCTATTTTGAAATTAAAAAGACATGATCATTCAGCATTAGAAAATCCCTTTTCACTTCCACCATTTTTGAGAAATACACATCTCATTTGAACACATATCACCTCTTCAAGTTTCTGCTTTGCCAGAAATCAGTATATTCTTTGCCAGGATCAAAGATACCTTACATAATTTACCTTTGCATAAATAAAACCAAACACTTTCTCCTAGACCATAGAGTCGGAGATGGGAAAACTAAGCTCCCATACTTATTTCTCTACTTGTCTCTTGTTTTTTACTCCTTCTTCCCAGTCTCCTGATGTTTAAAATGAGTATAATGATACCTGCTCTGTAAACCACTATGATGAAAGAGCTAAGAAATCCTACCTGCTTGGCTTTTTAAATTTTTGTATTGTATGTCCATTAGGCTTTCATACAATTCAGTCTCTATCTGCTACCTCTGTTGCTTAGCCTGCACCGGAAAATCTGAAACTCTAATTTATTGGCTGGTATTACTGGGCTCCTACACTTCAAAATTAGTACTATTGGGACTGAACGTGTAAGAGAAACTTCCTAAATGAAAAATCTTTATAGATACGTCTAGAAAAAAGGTTTGCCTGAATCTGTTTGGTACAGGCTTATAAAGAGAAACCTACATGTGCATGCAGGACTAGCTATTGGTAACACATATACTGATTATTTTCTGAAGATAAATACAGGTTTTACATATTTTTGTCACAGTGTCCCTTTAAGAACACGCTCGTCATGAAGCCAAATAAGCTGCCTGAATTTGAGTAGAAAGAAAGCATTACTACTAGAAATTGTAGGAGTTTGGTTTTGGGGCTCAAAATCCCAGGCAGTCATGGTCAGAGAACCCCTCTCAGGGTTTGAAATTAGCGAGCCAGCAGTAACCAAAGGTTTTATCTTCTCTAGATGGAGCTGTGATTCCTACAATACCTGGTTCTTCAGCATAATTCATCTAAAGTCGATGAAGTCCTCAATTTATTTCTAGCGCGTCTGGCACAAGGCAGCTGTTTCCAGGCCTTCATAACCCATTCCAATATTCTGATTTATAATCTGTTACAGGGTGACTGCTACAGGCACCTAAGCCACAGGCCTGGGGAGAGGAGAATCAAGAAAAATGAATTCTAACAGAATTATCAGAAGAACTTTGCAGGGAAACTGAAGGTAGAAGCCTGACATTAATTCATTACCTGACTTAGGCTAGTTCAGGAGACATCTTACTGGTACAGAGCAAGATGGTTTCATGTGAGTAGGATGAGCCTGACTTACCCTCTCAAGGACCTAAAAATTACCTGATGTACTTATTCATCCCCTATTAATGAATATTTTATCTTGACATTATCTCAGTGGTAAATGATAACAGATCTCTGCTTCTCTCCTCGTACTTATCAGGCAAAAGAATTTGTGGTGTTTGGTTTTCTTCCTTTTGTTTTACCAGACTCTTCAATACATCCAGAGAAAACATTACCATGTTTTTTGCATATTCAGGGAATGAACAAACCATGACAAATTTCTGTCAAGCACCAGTAGCACTAACATGTGCATTAACAGAAAGGACCTGGGTGCCCTTTGTGGCACTGAACGGAGCAGCGCCCTGCCGTGCCCTCCTTGCTCTGGCACCATTACCTGGGGACACAGGCAACCAGGACACTTGCCGTCAAAGCACAGTATTTTTTGAAGTGATGTAGACTTAATGAGGAGTTATCCATGCAAATATAATAACCGGACAGTGTTTTACATTGAAATGCCACGAACACCAGTGATGTATCCAACTATGCATTTAAATAGTCAAAGTTCGTCTACCGATTACCCAAATATTATGCCTTTGAGAGACATAATTACAGTCCCTCTACATGTGTGATGGCTTAAATTTACTTCCACTTCATACTGTGTCATTAGTCCACCTACTTGTCATACAGACATCTAAAAATAAGAAGAATAAAAAGGATCAATTTGACAATGACAATTTTAATACAATCCTGGCCTTTCGATTAAAAGTGAATAGGTACGGAGAACATAGATAATTACAGTACATCCCCTCCGGCACAAAGGCTCAGTAAAAAAAAAAAAAAATTAAAGAAAAAAATCCAAACACTCAGTCAGTCTAATGCACATGCTGGCTTCTGCTTCTGTAAGCAGGCAGACCACAGGTTGCCAAAGGCCTTTTGTGGTATCGAGTCAGTGACAATAATTCAAGAGGTAAAAAATGACCGTCAGGTGGCAAAGTTTTCTTACAACTCTTGATTCCGAGTATTTCACATATGCACCTGTGATCTGTGCATTGTCCTTCAGAGCTCTCGTACAATAGCATGAATGTCACGGATTACATATTGATATATAAAGGGATACATGCATTATTGATATATAAAAGGATAGATGTTCATATCCTTTATGTAAAGCTTCAGACACAGCTTCTGAGAACCGAACAACATAAAATTTCACCCAGTCAGTGGTGTGTATTGAAAGCCTGAAGATCTGACTGGGCTTCTTGCGGGTAGACCAATCCCGACTTGCAATCATGAATTAAAGCAATGGAATTGTTCTCAGGCTTTGACATTTACAGGTGGAAAATAGGGGTAGAAGAGGAGGCTAAATAGATAAAACATTCTTCTTTGCAGCTAATTGCATAAATTTATCTAGTTCCACTGATATTAAAGGGAGAACTGGGAGTGGGAAGAGTTGGAGGGCAAGCACAAGTCTCTATCCATTAATATAATACGCATACTTTACTGTTTGAATGTTTGGAATTGTGGTTATAACTTGGAATTTTTTTTGTTTTTTTCAAAGATCCTACTGAGTAGTTGTCAACCTTTAGTTGTAAAGGCATTACGTTGTTTGAGATGATGCCATTATTTTAAAAAGTGGCACTATTTTTGTGTTGGTTTTGCCATATAATTAGTGCCTGTGAAATGCACTAGAAGCAGCCCAGGAAACGGTACTGTATTTTGGGATGTGACTAAACAGCAGGAACATGAATTGTTCAGCTTTCTTCCAGTGGACTGGAGTCCTGTTTCACACTTGTGGTCCCCAGTTGTTTAAGCTGGGGATCAAACACACTACCTGAACACATATGCAAGATTCACTTCAAAGGAAAGGAGCAGAAACATGAATAGTATATAGCCTTGTCCTTCTCTGAGAGTCAAAACGTGGCAGGGGTATATTCAGCAACTACTTTTGAAGAAAATTAGATTTGTCCTAGGTTGTATTCAAAGATTTTAATTATCCGAGCATCCTCCTGCAGCAGTTTGCATACACACCATAAATGCCAGATGGGGTTTACTGAACACAGATGATTACACTTTATAAAATAGTTTCTTTCCATCTGATTTCACAATCTAAATGTAAATAGGCAGGCAGGCTTAGAAAATAGGTGTCAGAAGAAGAAAAAAATCTACACTGCACTTGGCCACAGGAAATTCACATGTAACACTGGGCAGAAATACTGACACCTTGTGCACCCTGCTTTGTCCTCGGTCACCTGTCGACATAAGCCACTGACATTCGCTTCATTTTCAGGGCAGCATGCTTCCCTAATAAAGCTGTATACTATGCAGTTGGATGTATCTAAGTTAAGTAGGACTCAAAGGTTTCTTCAGCTATTTATGTGAAAACACAGAATGCCATTACTAAATTACAAATTAGTTTGCGTGCCCAGGTGATTTTTGGAATCAGAGGATTGGACCTCGAAGCCTGGCAGAGGTATGTGTCTGTGCAGAAGAACAGAAGCCAACCATGTGGCAAAGCTGTGCTGGGGGTGGAAGCAGACGTCGAGACTTTTCACCCATGGAGATATTAACAGAAAGGGCCTGTGTAAGAAATACGAGATAAATATGCTATGCTTGGTGCTGGGGATTAGTATTCCTTTTTGGGATTTGGGGAAAATGTAGTTAAGTTGAAAAGAATCTAAAGGAGACCAGCAGGAAGAGTAAGTTTGGAAAAATTGTTTAGAAAATAAAAGAATGGAGGGATGGGTGTGAAGAGGATGGCAGTCTCCATGCATGTAAGCAGCTGCTTTAAAGCGGTGACCGATCACCTGCCTATGGGCAGCAGTGGTAGGACACAGAGTAATTGCCTTCGCTTGCAAGCGTACATCCTGGGGTAGGGAAGTTAAATATGAGACTAGATAAATACTATATCTAAAACTGTTTACCTCAGAGACACTAACGCCCATTACTTTCACAGGAGTTTTTAAGAAGAGGGCAGGCAAGCATATCTGATAAGGCAATAAACCTCTGGCTGAATTATAGACACTTTTCTCTTGAGGAACTCTTGCATTATATTAATATTTGTTTATGAATGCTGCACGTATATTGAGCATAAATACTGCTTGCTCCTACTAACGTCTCTTTACATTAACCGTGAGAGATCTCTGCAGCCAGTTTTCTAAAGTGGTACATATTGCTTATTTCTAACAACACGCCAAAGCTTATCAGAGGTTAGAGAAAGCACTGAAAGGTCAAATAAAGAATAGAGTCTTTATGCCTGGGAAGTTATGAAGGCATGATGGATAAATATGTATCTATAAATGCATGTGTATATAATGTATATATAATGTGTAAGAAAACAGCTAGGATTTCTTTACTCATTTGTCACATGTTATTTTATTTCAATCATGAAGAAGGTAACATGCAAACTACCACAGTAATTGATTGCTCCTGTCAGCGGTCAGGAATGAAGGAAGTCCTAGAAAACCCACATTAAGATTTTGCTGATACATTCCACTCTAATCTGGTTTGTACAGTGAAGAGGAGACGATTACTAGGCATCACTGCAAATTACACTTGACTAAGATTCTGGAGATTGATGGCACATTTTCTAAAGTTGATAAAATCCACTTGCAAGAGGATTAAAGTGAACAACCAGACATCTCAGTGTAATATCTACAGGCACAAAGCTAAATGTATGCCTTCAAGGTTTCCACAACAAACCAGAAGCGTTATTCAGGTGAGAACAAGAGGTGTGGCACAGCTGTATTTAGAAGACACTGTGGCTTTTCTAAGGCTCTAAGCCAACAGCGTGGCTTCCAGGTAGCTTTTGTGGCAGAATGAAAATTCAGAAAATAAACAAGCAGCAGCGTACACTACGGGCAGCCCCCTATCTGATGAAAGCTTCTCTGTCTCAGGATGAAACAGTCAGAGGTAAGTCTCCTCCTTGATATCGTTACATCTCCAAAAGATGGGTACCACTTTGTGCACATGATATAAGAAGGAGAAAGAACAGGAAGTTTATTACATTGTTAAGTAAGATTTAATTTTTTTGTTTTACTCAAGTTTTTAGTTAGGGCTACAACAGCGGGTATAACTGATACACCTTTGCAGAACAACGACATCAGCATGCTCCAATCAGACATATGTCCCATCATACTAGAAGACATAAAAAGGTAAAAAAAAAATATTGCTGGGTAGGATTTTTTTTACTGTGTGGGAGCTAAGTCAGCAGTGTAACAAAACCTGCTCAAAACATACGTGAAGTCTTACATTATTGTGTGCCAAACTAACTCATGCCTTAATTGTGGTATTCACTCCTTTATACACCCAGCAGGAAGAAAACATGAATTTTGCATACTGTAAGAAAAATAATCTACCAACAGAAACCGTATTTTTTGCTTTCTAGCTTCTCTGACACATGAATTAAAAAAATAGCTGTGATGAGTTTATGGTTTATTGAACATCCCTGGGCATGCAAGACTGCATGGCCTCTGCAACCCAGAGTCTAAGCCTCAGGGACTCCCTCAGATTTCAGCCTAACTTTGTCAAAACCCACAAGAACTTTAAAAGGCTAAACAAACACAGAAACTCACCCTTGTGGTGTAAGCAGCTTCTGGGTCATCTTCCAGTACACGAGAGAGACCAAAATCTGAGACTTTGCATACCAAGTTACTATTGATGAGGATATTACGAGCAGCTAGATCTCGATGGACGTAACCCATATCTGACAAATATTTCATGCCAGATGCGATCCCTCGAAGCATGCCTACTAGCTGGATGACTGTGAACTGGGCATCATGTTTCTGGAAAACATTTGAAATGTCACTTCAGAGATTGTTCGCGTTTCTCCTTACACAGAATTTTTGAATTCTGGAAGCTCCTCAAGTGAAGAGCTCGTGAGTCAGGGGTCATGATTTAAACGCGTGGAACTACTTTGATCTGTGGATTATAATCTCCCAGGCAGCTGAGGGAAGGAGACAGATTTTCAATTCAGATAAAAATTCATTTTTTCCATTCTTGCTGTGATCAGAATTTTAATTTCCTAGATAGAAGCTGTGTAAAAGTGGCACATAAATCAAAGTTGTGTGTGCTCATGAGACTGGAGTGTCAGGACATTAGGGAATAGATGTCCAAATTCCCTCAAAGGTCATAGGAATTGTTAGTGAAAATCCCAGCCTTATCCAATGGACTAATGAAAGTTTTCTATTACACAAGCATTTTTTTTTCTAACAAAAGCAAATGCTGATCTGAATCAGTGGCTTTCAAATTCCATTAAATTTAAACTTATTCCTCAAAATTTTCCTCAACTTCAGGAACACAAAAATCACTTAAAATCACTGTAACTTAGCCTAGAAACCAATAGTTGCATATATTTCTAATTATCTACTTCTAGACACATGTTTTAAATCTCCCAGCTCTTACTATTGTTTGTTAACATCTAGCTTTGATGCTGATATATAGGTACATAGATGACAGGACAACAGTACGTCCTAGTGCAGCTCTCAAATGAGTCCCCCAGTGCTATAAATGTATCATGGGCAGCTCTCCAGCTCTTCCTGCTGCTCCTTCCAGAATTTTATTAAATACATGGGAGCTGGCTCTGCCATGTGGGGTGAGCTCACACGAATCAGTCTGTAAGACGGATTGCATTAATTTCATTTTTGATTAATATACTTTGGGGCGATATTAGCACTGTAAACATTAGATAAATATATGGCACAACAGAGGCTTAAAGAGCCTCTCAGAATTCTCTTTCATGAAGAAATTCATTATTATAAAAGACTCTTACCAGTTCCCTGTTGTGAAACCTTCTTTAACTAGAGCCAACACAACAGGATCTATATAGACCCTGGAAAAGGTTTAGCTAGAAATCGAAAGAAGATTTCTAACCACGAAAGGAATGAGAAACTGAGATAGCCTTTCAATAGCAATGGGGAAAGTAAACTATACAGTTTTCAAAGGCATTTATATAAAAAGGGTTATATTGCCTGGGTTGCCTGTGATAGTAATGAGTCACAAGGTTCTTATCAATGATTCCACGTAAAAGTAGTAAAAAAATAATAAATAAATCCACACTCAAATAAACGAACAAGGTGAACAACTGTTTTGTACAGTCAGAAATTATTCTCCTTTGCTTAGAGCTTTCTTCAAGGATTTTTAGCCTAAACAAAATATATACAGTTCAGCACAGATATATTTCATTCAGATATACTGACACATTATTTATATGTATTTTACATGCTCCAGTGGACATCATAACATACATAGTACATACTGAAACTAAGGTTGACAATATATCCCCTTTTGGGGTTAAACGTCTAGTTCAGTGTTATGAATTTGGAGGATAATGTCATTCAACCGTGGCAGAACCAAAGCAGTCTCCCAGCCACGGCTGAGTTTGCCCTAACAAATTAAAATTAAACTAGTGTTTCCCCTCAGATGGGATTTCATTTCTGCTACACTTCTTGTTTTGCCACAAGTAAATCTTGGTGACACAGGGAGCGTTCAAATTTTTTTAGGCTCGCTACCAACTTTGACAGAAAACAAAGATAAATCAACAACAGTATTAGTATGTCTAAGGCTGGGGAAAGAAAACAGGCCAATAAAGTTTTCTAGCAAAACATTTCAAACACCCTCAGGTACAGGATTATTCCCTAAACTTTTCACACTTAGGGAAAGAGCTCTTGGCTCGGTACTATTGGTTTACTGATAAAATTTCCACACATCCATTCACTTTGCAAATCACTTGGTAAGACATACAGGCTGCCAACCAATAAGCACAACTGTATTACAGTAATAATTCAGTCCTCAGAAAAACAATTTCCATTGTTGTGTGCCAGAACGTTGTTTTGTTCTGGTTTTTACTGATGTGACATACTAATAAAACAAAAATATTCTTCATTTTGGAATAATACTTCCATCAAACAGTCAAAAGGGACTAGTAGATCCCTACCTGGCTTCCTGAGCACATCATAATGGACACAAAATCAACTGGAAATAATGAAATATCAAGCAATAAGACCTGATGATGAATCAGAGTAGAGTGGCAGCAAATTCGTAACAAATTCAGAACAAGAGCCAGTCCTGCACCATAAAATTCTCTATTGCACTTACCCGTAGGAAGCTGTCCAGGGAACCATTTTCCATATATTCAGTGACAATCATGACTGGTTTACCTACAAACATATTACAGGGGTCAAGCATTTAAAATGAATACATGATGATCAGTAAAAACAGGCATATCAGAACCGCGCCCAAATCTTCCAAATCCCAAAGATAATTTTACATTCAGAAAGCAAGCAAAAGATGCACCGTCAAAACTAGCTCTGCCCACAACATAATTGTGATTTCACTGACACTAATAGAAACACAATCGTTTCAACATAAACTGATACAACTTTTAGCAGCTCAAGTCCCAAGAAACAAAGTGACGCATTTTCAGCATACGGTGTCTTATTCACCTCTGTTGAATATAATCCTTCATGTAATTATTGAATTTATGCAATGAAGTAGGTGCATTCTGCCGTACATTTACCCCAGGCTCCCTCTGGAAGGGAACTGGGTGCTTGCTGGGGGGAAGTCATAGTTTCCTCTCCAGAGGTGCCCTGGTCTGCATGGCCACAGTTAGGATGTTCCTCAGAAACTACAGTAAGGGCGAGATTAAATGGTGTGCATGGAGGCAATAGCAAAAAACCTCTCCCTCAGGAGGGTATTTACGATGCATTCAAATTGCAGAGCTTCAGTATTTTCCTAGCACAAGTCAAGGAAAATGTTGGGGTGGGGATAGAGATGGAAGGGAAAGTGGGCAAAAAAAGTAATCAAGGGCATTGGAAAGAAAAGCAGAGCTGTAACACAGCCTCCTCCCAGTGCTGGGGGTGAGCCCTCTTTGCAAGCAGTCCTGCCTCCCTCTGCGGGGGGATCACGGATAACATGAACCTCCCCTCCTGCCAAGCACGACTTAGCCAGGGACCGAGCACGCTGCGTCCACGGGGCACAGCGGCACGCTCTAAAGAAACAGCCCCGCAGCCTTGAACAGCCTCTAGTATCTTTCCAAACTCATCCGTGCAGATTCAGATCAGAATCCAGACCATTCTTTCTACCCTAAGGTCTTTTGTAACATAACCAAGATTTTATATGGAACCCTGACATGTTGTGAGAGAAATGAATGCAAAAATTAATGTGATTATGGTGAAGTTCCCAGACAAAGGTCATCACCCTGCTAAAATTTTACCATCATATGGATTTTATTATTTCATAATATTTTCTAAAGCTTTGTTTATTTTCTCTTTGTGGTAGATTGAAAGGTGGGTAAGAGCATGAAGTTATTTAAGGAGATGAATTATTATTTCACATATAATACAGGAAGGCATCTGACCACAAAAGCATGACAAAGGCCTGCATATTGTATAGCAGGCATGGTGAAATTTTAACTTTTAAAATTGAACAGCATGAGGCTTGAAAGAGGTAGCCCCAGTATAATTAAAAGCAAGAAAGCCATTAAAAAAGCCAAGTAAATGGTAACAACTCCTTTTTTTGTTTGTTTCTTAGAAAATACAACTTCCACCAAATAGAAATTCTTAGAAGAGAAATATTAATTTCAAAGAATGAGTGTGATGTAACGAGAAGGAAATCCTTTGTCCTCATTGCATGGTTTAATGGGTTAAAGTATCTTTTTTCTGCTGTGCAAATGATGTGTTATACTGCGGGAGTCACACTAATGGGTAACCGACTGTCATCCATTACCTAGTGGGAACAAACTCTTTATCCAAAACATTAATCTTGAATTATATAGGATATGGTACAGATAAAAGACCTAATGATGTAAAACCTCAAAAAAAAAATAATTCTGTTGCTTCTTTACTCTTGTTAGCAAGAAATATGCAGTGCAAGGGAAAGTACCTCACGCTGTGTGCGTAACATAAACCCAAAGGCACTTCTGGTAATGCTCAGAAAATGCTGCTGGATCTTTCAAGGAAAAGGGCAGCGTACCAATGGGGCTATCTAAAAATGTCTATGATAAATCCACCTACTTTGAAACTAGGAGACAGGTGCCTGGGTTTTGTATAAACTCAGTCAATTTTATGACAAATCAGATGACTGAAATTAGATACGTCTTTCAAATTATTAAGAGAGCATCTTCCTGCCTTGCTCACCCATACTCTTAAAGCCTCAAGTGCAGGGTTTCAGTCTCGTTGAGTTGGAAACGTGTCCATAATAAGAAGCATATGCTCTGAAGCAACACGGTGCACTTTTAAAGGAACATTCTGCATTCATGTATCAAAGTACAGCCGTTTATACACGATAACAACTTGTGTCAACAGTGTTGCTGAAATTTATTACAATAACAGGCTACAAATTGCTGTAAATTATTAGTAAACTAAGCAGAACATGTGCGCTGGTTATTAAGACTACTGCCTACAGCGCGCCCAGCAGACTGGTGCATGAGGAAAATGCAGAGCAGAAACCAACGGGAAGCAGGGGAACAACTCTGCATTGGACCTAAGGACTGAAGCCTTATCTGGTGGGTGCAACCTCCTCCTTGCTGCCAGTGGGTTGTCCCACTGGCAAACCACAGCCATCCCAGCCTGGAAACTTCTCATACTAAATGGTCCTGTTACAGGGATCGTGACAACTGCAGTTATCAGGAATTGCTTCAGAAGATGTATGAAAAATTAGATCATTGCAAAGGGCCAACTGTCAATAAGACTTTGGTTAATGAAGAAAAGGTCATATCACCTGTTTATCATGCATTACCCGTACTGAGAGAGATTCAGCAAATACTGCACAGCCTCTCTACTGACTGTACATAAACTAATGGTACTGAGGGTGATTTAATAGCTATCATTAAAAAATATGAATGTTTACTAATTTGATATTACAGTATATTGTTGGTTTTTTTTAAAAAAAAACCAAACACAAAGCAACCCCCATCACCTTCTTGTCCTTCTATCACGCTACTGAATATTAAAGAAGTTATTATCGTTACTTGCGTTTATGCCATATAGTTTTCCCCAATAAAATGGATACAAATGGCCCCAGAGCAGTTTTCTCAACTGCTGTATTCAAGCTGTCTGGAGAGGGTGATGTATCCCTGAGGCTTTTATTGCCTTCAGCTGGGAACATTCAGAGCTTGCTCTCTCCTACACTTAAATGTGACAGGCAGCTGGCACTCCCAGCCCCCCCAAAACAGACAGCAGTCTGCTGTGAATACAGCTGAGTAGCAAACTTACTAATAGTCACTTCTACAGAACACAGACGGAATTAGTAATGCGCATTCAAAAGCAACGCACAAATTCCTGCATGCACAGCAATTAAATTATTTCCTCAAGTGCCACAGAAATACAAAATGTAACAAAACAGATTTTATCTCAGCTGTGTACAGACTGATGTTGGCATTTCAAGTAATTTTGGGACTGCAAACGTTATTCTGACTGTGCAAAGTGTGTGTCATTAAAAAGCAGGAGATAACTTGGATTTACATGGGCAGATCTGGCAGTCCTCTCCTAATGGGACTGTGAGACCTAAGCTGAAGAATAACTTCTTTGTTATTTAAATCAGCAAAATAGACTTTCATGAATCACACCTAGAGAAAGCATTATTATTGTAATTATGTCTCTTCATAACACGGGGTTTTACATACCTTTCGCTAGTTATTTTTAGACACATTCTTCTGCATTTTTTATTTCATACAATTTGTTGCAGTAAGCTATGAAATTCTTTCATGGCTGTCTATGTTTGTGAAACCATGAATCACGTGATTTGAAAACCAAGATTCCTCAAAACCAACAAAACCGACTACTTAAAGTATTTGGTATACGCTTCTACACAGCTAAACTGGAAATGTCCTCCGCACATTCTAATCAGTTCACTGAAATGGAAAGGAGCTGCTTTGCTGGCAGAGTCCTCTAGGATGAACCAGGAAACATCCTACCAATTTTTTCTACTCCCCTGAAAAATTTCAGAGCAGTTCTGAATATTATTATTTTTTTTTAAGAATACATCATATAAAATGTTATTGATCTCCTACCTAATAACTACTGCAGGACCCACAACAAAAACATCCAAAGGCAGATTTAGAAAGTGCCTATTAGTAAAAACATAATTATCATCAAAGAAATAAAAACAATTTTATAACTAGCAGCTTAAAGCCCCAAGATTTCTTTTCGAGATTTTCACTAAGATGTATAAATTCTAGAGGATCAGCATCTTTAGAATGCCTCCTAATGGTACATACTGAGCATCCCATGGAGTATTCTCCCTGCATGAAAACCCTGTAGGAAAAAGTTTGGACTTATTTTCTAATATACTAGTATCAGTTGCTGTAGACAGGTAGGCTGTTCATTAATTCGTCCTAATGATAAAATCTAATGATTTAGTTGAAAGCAGCACATATTGCTTCAGCCCCCATAGGAAACCTTAGGACATCAGACACCATGATTCCTAACAGATCATCAGCAAGTGCCTCTTGGCCACTTTTAACAATTTGGAGCTTTGGAGTTTATTAACCTGCCAGTTTATTACCGAGCTGCACTGTTCTTCAGAAATACTCCTTTTTCTCCATGTTCTCTATTTTTTTTTTTCAAGCAGATCATTTTTATTTCCCAATTTTTCCCCATCTCATTAACCCAGGATACTGTTTTTAAATTCTCAGCAGCAAGACACTGAAGGTGCTGCCAGCTGTGCTGCGGGCAATTGCCTCCAGCACTACTATTCATTGGATCCATCAGCGTGGGTTTAGTTGGTGCTTGCAAATGGATAATTTTATTTTCCTGCTTTTGAGGAAATGCAATATACATTGCAAAAGCCAAGCTACGTGTTTCTGCTGTTATCTCTTTTGAAGGATATTTGGCACATATTAACGGGGTTATAACATAAACATTTCTAGAAGGATTTGCAGAGCATAAACATAGATAATTCAGGTTTTCCATTTGTTTTAGCTCTTCCTTGAAGGATCAGAGAATAACAGAATAATTTAGGGTGGAAGACACCAGTGACACCTCCTATGCAAAACCAGATGCCCCTGTCATAGCTTACTTTTAGTGACGACTCCCTCTAATCGAATGATATTTGGGTGGTCAAATTGTCCCATGATGCTTGCTTCTCCCAGGAAGTCCCTTCTCTGTTTTTCTGTGTAGCCAACTTTCAGGGTTTTGATAGCCACTGAAATTTCCTTTTTAGACGGCAGCTTTAGGCGTCCACTGCACACTTCTCCAAATTCCCCTATAAAAGTGGAAAAATTAAAACAAATGAAAAGTAGTTATTTCATGGGGATTTAAGAAAGACTTCGAGTTCTGCAAAAGTCCCTGAAGTGCGTGTGATGTCTACTGGCGGGCCACAGACCGGAGTTCCAAAGAGACGTTCGGATAACTACTTAACATTTCCATGCTTGGGTATCCAGCTGTCAAACTGGATAATGTCACTTATTTACCCTGTATATCCAGATGACTGAAGAGGAATGCATAAATGTCACCAGAAAATTCCCCTTTTGTTTCAGTTGATGCACTTTGAGACAATAGTAGGACAGCTAACTGATGAATACAGAAGTGTCAGAATAGCCACGCATCCTTGTTAACATTATACTCTTCATTTCTACCAAACAGACATAGCACAGTTCCCAATTATTTTACTTATTTCAATTAAAGTAGCAAGATAACTCATAATAAAAGAATTTATCTACACAGCTGCAAAGAAAACAGAAATCCATACAGATTACCTTTGTTCTACCATTATTCAGATGGGTCTACTCATGCAAATATATACTGTCACTATGTGACTACAGGACCTGTGAGTCCACCATGAATATTGTGCCCACTGTAGATTGTGCGAGATCCCTAAATAGAAAATGGCAGATATCAGCTGCATGTTTACTTTTATACAATGAGGTTTATATTTTGCTATGTAACATCCAAGAAGAGTACGCAGGGAAAATCATCTTAGCATCTCTACTAAGGTCCCTTCCAACCCTATGATTCTATGTTTCTATGATTCTATGATTCAAATGAGCAAGTATTAAATATGTTGACAAGTTTCTGGAAGAAAACTTCTCACTTGAAAATTTCTGTATTTAACTCATGATTACATAAAGCATATAAGGAAGTTTCAGTATCTTAAAAAACATTTGAGCAGCAACTAAATTTTGATTCCCAATTATCCAACTCCCCACTTTAGATTTCATATGATATAATAAACAGCACATACTACCTCCCCGTTAAAATTACAATAGCAATTTTTTGTCTCCTTTTAATGACGAAATAATTGAAATAATGAAAAATACAATAAAACCAGGGAATGGATAAAATATATAAGAAATATGATGGCAAGAATTGCCTACATGATCATTTATACTTAAAGAAAAGGAAAACACCTTACTGAACAGAGAGGAAAAGAAAGGTGTTTTGTTGTTGTTTTTCTTTCAAGAAACTAGAGGGTGGTTCTGGAGGGCTTTAACACCCATGTTCCAACAATACATACCTATTCAGGTTCTTTTCTCAAAATATAGGCAATCTAAATATAAATAGCCCTCATATGCCATATTTTGTCAAGTGGCCCTGCATAGAAAGTTTTACTTGGAAACAAACAAATCCCATAAATCTAAATCTAGCTGGCATCATTTTTCTGCAAACTGGGAATATTTTTTTTTTTAATTTGTAAGTGAAATATTATGGAAAGAGTGATTATACTGATGACATATGAGCTTTTCCCAACTTAACGTGTAATAATCCTAAATGCAATAGCATTAGTACGCCTCTAAAGAGCAAAGGTTCTTGGAGCTCATTTGCCCACAGTGATTCTTTATCTCTGCAGCTGATTGCTTACATTAAACAATATCTGTGAAAACTAAAATGATCAAAACCCACCCATAAGATATTTTTAATAGGCAAAATTAAATTGTGTTGCTATTCATAGGTTTAACACTTAGAAATGTTTGATGGATTGACAGCCCTTCGACATTGAATTCAGACGTGATACCACATGGGATACATTTTAGATGTTACGTTCAGCCCATTTACCTGCAAATTGAAATAATTCTTTTCTCAGCTTGCCACTAATATGGCTGGCATTAGAGTCCACGTCCCATTTGTGGCACTGAGATGCAGCAATTATAAAGATAGTAATAACAACAACCAGAATCTTAAAAGTCAGGGCTGTGTTTTCAAGTTCGAAGCTCAAAGATTGGTGTTATTTATACACAACAAGGAATGGGAAGAGAAAGACATTACAATAGTTTTGGCTTATCAAAACTATGGTTATAAACAAGATGGACACCAACTCTTTTTTCTATGCACAAGAGGCAAACCAAAGAATAGTTGCAAAGTACAAAAAAGGTCAGTTAGATCAGGAAAAAAGAAATCTAACAGTAAGGACACTTGGGCAGTACAAAAGATTTTTTTTTTAGGGAGGCTATAAACTCTTTTATCATGGTGACTGTAAAGAATAAGCATTTATCAAGAATGATTCCTAACAAGTTCTGTTTAGGGCAAAGGTATGGACTTAATGACCTCTTCAGGTCACTTTTCAGCTTCATTTTCTAAGGTTTTGCTGTTAGACAGCCAATTTAACCAAAAAAAACCAAAACCTGAATGAGTGTGTCGTAGGACAAGAAACTTTCTCTGTTGCTAACCCAGGCTAGATTTGTGTCAAGAACATTAAAGTGAATGTCACCATATCTTATCAGCAGCTGCTGAGCTGCTTCATCCTCTAGGCATGGTACTGTGCTATTAAGGTAATAACCAAAAAAATTAAAAACAGGGTGTATCTTTATATACTTATCTACTACTAAAATAGCACTTACATTACATCCATTATTTCTAACATTATTTGTGTTTCAGGCTGCCAAGACAGGCAGCAGCTCAGAAAATACATCGTAAAACCTATTACTAGGAACTAATGGGTGGTGAGTTCTGCTCAGACTTCTTAATTAAAAATATTCAATCTCTGCAAGCCAAAATCACTAGTATACGTCACCAAGAGCAAACACTGGTTCAGTTCAAATACTAACCCCAGCTTCATACTGTCAAAGCACCATGAAGAGGAAGACCAAAGCATGTCTTGAAAACAGAAGGAAAAGGAAAAAAGGTGCTTGAAATAAATCTTGTAATGTCCAGCTTTGAAGTCCGTTTTCTCTATGTTTTAATGGTCCCAAAGGCTGTAAAAAGCTAACCTCTTAAACCTATAGTTCAGTTACTATCAATAGAGACCATAGCTATGATTTCATCAAGCAGTTCAGCAATCAACCCCTCATTTCTGACCACAATCATGTATCTGATATTTGACTTCTGGGAAGGAAAAGGTTATGGCTAATGCCCATCAACACAGTCCCATTTAGCCATGGCTACACAATTTAGAACTTGGGTGATTAATTGGATTCCACAAGAGCTTGAAGGCCAGTGGATGCTGCAGAAGACTAAAAATTGGACCCCTCTTAGCAATGGAGCTTACTGTTGTCTGTGAATATAAAATGGATTTACTTTCTTGTAACGGTGTTGCTGGAAAAAGCTCACTGGGCAGCCCAACTACATTAAACTTCGGTTCTTTCATATACAGGGCAGTATGGATGCTACATGAGTCTACCTGGTCGACACCCATAGTGACATGCCTTTACACTACAACTTTTTCCTGCAAATATTATATGGTCCCAGTAAAAAATCAGATATTGTTTAGGAAGAGCAAGGACTTGTGTTCAAGTTGGAAGGTGGACAACCTGGCACTGACTTAAGAGATGAGGTTGATGGCTTTTAATATAAAGCCTTTCTGAAGTGTTTATTTTTAATTGTGCTACACACATAAACACTGTATAACCTGCCCTGCAGACTGATATGCCTGTTTACATGTGGAAAGCAAATAGATATTATTAGGAGGGCTGTTCATGATATAAATATCTCTCTTCAGGAGACCTTAATTTCTTTTTAAATAGGCTACTTAGTGCATCAGTGAACAGCATTTGCTGTGCATTTAGACCCAGGGGACAAGTAAAAGATGACTCTGTGAAATTAGCTACTCCCTTTACTTTACCATGTTTTGTATTCTGACTGTACTGCTGTGCACAGAACTCCCTCAGAGTTGGAGAGGCACCTAAGCTGAGTGTTTCATAAACCTCATGAACCTCAGCAGCGTTCTACAAGCCTTCACTGAGACACTTACAAGCCTTCACAATAACTTCATGGGCAGGCAGCCTGTAGATTTTAGAAATACTTTGATCAATAAGATGTTATGCTACAAGTATGTTTAAACTTTGAAAGAAAAGCAAATGCTTGCTTTCATGTTCAGCAAAGCACATACTTAACTCTATCCCAAATCATGAAAGTACTTTCTGTAGTATTCTCTTGCTATCCAATTGGATTTAAACTTCTTAAGTAGTTTGCTGAACTGGATCCATAAAAACAAGTGAGTTGCTTTAGTAAAGAAAAATCTGAAAAAGTGGCTCCTGACCGCAATTTTCTTATGCTTAGCCTCCCACTAAAATCCCCTGTGTTTTTCTTGAGGTTCTTTTGGACAAGAGTATTTCCTTATTGCGTTTGGGTATGTTTTCAAAGCTATGTAAGCTGCCCTCCATTCTCAGAGACTTCTGACTAAAGCTGTGAAAAGCTACTTGGAAAAGTACCTCAGAACATCAAGATTACTTGCCTGACTTGAAGGTCTCATTACTTACGTCACACTTCATTGCAGTTAAATGAATCTCTTCTTCTCAAATCACTGTCTTTTTATAATTTCATTCACACTTGCATTTGTAAAGGAGAAGGGCAGGAAAAGACCAAGTAATTCACTCAAATAAGTCATTGACTCAAGTAAGAGACAGGAAATGCCTTTCTGCTTTTGGGGAGGAAAGAAGTGTTACTGCAGAAGCAGCCTTAGAGGCACTCACTCTAAATGCAAAAGCTACCAGGGGGTAAATGTGACAGTGGTGTAAAGTGGTGCCACAAATGCATTTTGGAGGCTCACAGTACGATATAGCCTGATTTTCATCTGTTCTTCCCTGCCTGTCTCTTCCTGTTGGCATCTCTGGCAACTGCTAATAGGAAATGCTAACTGTAATGCCATATGTAGTTTAGGCTATCTAAATCTGAGTCGTGGTTTCCAACAAATGGTTTTATTATAATCTTGAATCCAAGCTTCAATGTAGAGGACCTGCAGGAACCTACTGTCACTTTCACTGGAGTAAAGGACTTATTTTTAAACCACCTGATTCTTTTAGGACATATCCCTTTTCTGAAGCCTCTCAGAAAACTCTTCTTTCATTTTTAGAGGACATATGTGGCAAATTTTGGTTGACTTCTCATTCTCACATGCATTGTGATTAAAAAATAGGTCAGAACAATGAGCTATAAAATATAACATGTCACTGGTTCTTCTGAATTTGATTTCTAGATTCATATACGGCATGCAGCCCAACAGAAAGTTTACATTTATGAACAAAGGCTCCTGAAGGTCTTAGAAAGAAACTACTGCTCTTGGACTTAGCTTTTCAGTAACCCTCTTCTCTATCCCCGCATTAATTCTCTATTATGTGCAGTAAGCAGAGCTTTTCTGCCTTGACTGAAGATGATGGAGAACAGTGCACTCTTGTGGGGCAAAATTAAAGCCAGCAAGGAACAACAGTTCTACCTTTGCACAAAATAACCTAACTTCATACAAGCAGTTGAGTAGCTGCAGTAAGAGAGGATGAATACTGTTTCTTTTTACTGGGTGATTCAGGAGATGCACTGAGTACAGTAGCTTGATTCTACATTTTTTTCCAAATTAAAATCTTTTACTGCGTACTAGAAGTCTGTTTCTCTCATCTCATGATTATAATTCAAATAGTAAATTCAGAGAGAAGCAAAAAATCAATAATAAAAGAACTAGTAATTTTCAATGGATTAAAAATCAATAGCACTACTCTCAAATGCTTTAATTTAGCAGGAAAGCTAACACTTCATGATCTTCTAACTCGACGAGACAATCTGCCACTTCAAGGAGCAAGCACACATCCTATCAGGAACTACATGCTGCATTGCAACAAGGCCAACTCAGTGTGACAAGACTTTCTGTAATCTGGCTCCTCTGCTACAATATCTGCACATTTTGACAGTTTGTTTTCTGTAAACCCAACAATCTATGGAGTCTGTATGGTTCAGACAATCAGTTATCAGACAGACAACCCTTTCCTCCTAAATCGATAATTCAAATCCAAAGCAGTGACCAAAATCAATCCAATGACCAAAGGTCATTGTAGTCTGATGGATGTGTGGTGACTGGTATGAAATGAGTTTGTGGTTTCACTCAAGGCATAATAGTCAACAGTCCCTTTAAGGGAAAAAAAGAAAACCTCTTCACAGTTGATACCATTTTCTGTGCTGACAGATTTTAAAGAGAAACATAGAAGTGAGGCTGAACCCCCTTTTCACTCCCAACAGTCCTGCATCCAAGTGTGGGCTGATGGATGTTCTTTGAAAAACTGTCTTGCTGTCTCCTTTCTTTGAGGAAAAAAAAAATAGAACTTCCTGCCCTTAACTTTTCATATGTACCAAAGTCAGCTGTAAATATGACCCACTAATTTGAAGACTTTATAACATTTTCTTCCCAGTCATGAGTATAAACCCAAATATATAAAACAGTATTTACAGCAAAAAGCTATCCTTAATTCAATATATCCGATGGTCATTACCTGCTCCAACTACTTTATCAATGGATATATTAGAAGCATCTAGTTCCTTGGCAAATTCATGCACAGCTTGGTTGGGATCCTCGTATGTATGTGGATCTATGTAAGTTCTCAGGCCTGGGAGCTTTACTGTGTAAAAACAAATTCAGAGAGGAAAATGTTATTTAGACTTGATTAATCCTTCTAAACGAAGCTCATGAGACAACAGAAATCAAACCAATAGAAGAAGAAGGTATTCTGCTTCTTCAAGTCAAACTGCTTTTGATGGGTCTTCAGGAATCTTAACACGGAGTGAAACCAGAGACACTAACGTAGTTATTGCACAGAAGTCTGAAAACCAATTTTAAACATATCTTCACTTGCCATATTTAACTGCTTTTCAAATATTAAAATACCATCCACCCCACTCGGCTTGGTACATTTAGATGCTGCCTTATATTGCCCCTTTCAAGGTAACAACAAAAAGGCAAGGAACAAAACGTGTGATGCTATAGTCAACCTGAAAAGTTCTTAGGAATATATTAAGGAGAGCACATTAACTCAAACTTTTTCTTTATGTGACCTCAAACAAGATGCGTAAGAAAGGAAAGTTATACATGAACAAATGCACCTCTGCCTCAATCCCTCTGCTAGTACATACTAGGATGGCAGCCAGTTGTTATTAAGGTCTGGTTCTAGTCCTCAGCTACCTTAAAATCCATGTTATTATTTTGTCCCCCTCTACAGTTTCCTGGCCAGGGATTGTTCTGTTTGCCCAGGGCAAGTGCTAGTTCAAAAGACTGAATGATTTTAGGAGCAGTTGCAAGCTTTCCACATCTCTTCCTCCAGCAGGACTGGGGTTGGAAGGAACATATTATCATTCCCAACCTTTCTTTCCAGCAAAGATGCTGAAGGTAAAGCATATCCTCATTCCCCCTCCCGGCTCAAGGCCTTGCTTGCGCTTGTACCCAGTACCTTGTGTGCCTGCCTCTGTATTCATTTTAGAACACAAAGATGTCTCATTAACAAAAAGTGAAATAACCATTACATCCAGCTTGAAGTTTTCTGCTTTTGACAGAAAACCTGCATTCCTGGACATGTATTTTAGCTTTGCCTAACTAACTGTACCAGTTGGTCTTGTAAAAGATATTAACTCCTCCTTACCAACACTGCTTTAATCCACTCAGGAATATCCTTTCCAGCTTGGCATTATTAGGCTGCATCAATTTGTTGACTGCTAGAATAGTTAAACCTTTTTTGCTGGGCTTTCACAGATGGGAAAAAAGCCCAGCACCTTTGGACCATTAGGTAGAGCACACCATTGTTTTGTGAAACAATACCAAGTGTATGTAAAAAAAAAAATAAAATTCATGGAGATTTATTGGACTCAGAATTGACAAAGAAATGATAAAACCGAGTTCCCAAGCTAATTGCCTCGAAAACAATGCAAACTAAGAGCCATGCTCTTAACACAAGGGCTGCGTGTGCACGGCATTAAATGCTGACTGTTTCCTTCAGGAGCCTGATGATTACAGAATTACTTGCAAGTAAAACAAAAAGTAATTGGCTGTATATTGCTGTTGGTTAAAAATCTTGTAAATGCTCCTTTCTGTCCATGCTGAATGTACGTTACAGGCTCCCTCATACCCTCAATAAAAATAACAACAATTAAAAGCTGCTGCGCTGTGGGGTTTTCAGCTGCAGATTTTTAATGCTGACCCCAGAGGTTCCCAAGATCAGGTGATGGTGACTGCAAGGAGAATAATCCCTTCACACCAATAATTAAGGGCAGCCTGTATAGTAACTGGGTTCTGTCATGAAAAACAGATAATAAACACATGCACATGTGTTAAGCTGTACTACTTTACAGCTCATTCTGTGCAAACATAATAATTTACATTTTCATTTTAACAGCATGAATTGCCCTAAAGGTAGCAAAAAAATAAAAAGGGCCTAGCCAAAGAAGGCAAAGGGAGAGGATCTGAGGAGGTGAAACATTTTTGCTCCTTTGAAGTAATATTATAGGATTTGTAATAAGGCTGCAGGGAATAGTTCATGGCTGGAGCCTTTTTTAAAGTAATTCAGAATAAACTGACTGAAATAAACCAGCTGCTGTATTTAAGATGCTAAAAGTTTACAACAGCCAGGGAAGTTACTTTATCCTTTTTTAGTTCATAGGAACAACTTTCTTATTCTTTGAGAAAGACTGTAATTTAGCAGAATAAAGTTCCAACAGCCACACACATACGTACATACAAATCCTAACAGATAAATATCTGTAAACTCAATGAATAATTTTCAAGAATTTCTAACAGAAATACCAGGTCCATGATCGGCTCTGTTCTTATTACACAGTGAATCAGCATGGCACTACTCAGAAAACAGTACATAAATATCTAAAGCCAAATTAAAAGCAATTTAATCCACAGGAATTTAACAGCCCTGACATGTTTAAGAATAGTGATTGCAACTTTCCATTGTGTGGGAGCAAGGAGAGCAAACTCTGACCTGTTATTTGTCTGTGACACTTTTTTTACTGGCTGCTTTTATTTTATAACCTCATTAAATTTGGATGATGAAGCATTAATTCTATGGGCCACATGTAACCGTATAGATTTTTTTGGAGACTAGCTGGTTAGCGGTCGCTGGGCTGCACGAAGCAAACCCCCTGCTACAGCTGGTGTAAGCCCTGCCAGGGCAGGGGAAGGAGCGCACGTGTTGCGGATATGCATGCGCTCGGCTCTCTGGAGATTAAGAGGGGCTCCAAAATTAAAATAATAATAATACGAACAGTCAGAGACTCCATTGTCCCGGGGATTAGGAAGCAGTTCTAATTTCCAGCTACTGCAGGTAAATCCCTCATTAAAATGTTAATACAATTATATTTGGTGGGGAGGCATCTGATTATGGTACCAACAGCTCTTTTCGTGCAGATGGTACAGTGCCACTGTTGTGTGCAAAAACCCCACATACATTAACCTTATAACATGCTAAGCTATAGAAATAAATGGTTCAACATGGTTTACATGTGCAGCAGGATATTTATCTGGGGCTGAAACCGTTTCAAAGACAAACTACTGCTTCCTATTAAAAACATGTTCCTTAGACACCAAGAATTCTGTGGGTGAAAATAAGGCATTTCCAGCCTTGGTGTTTATGAAGGGCATTATCTTTGCCCTGTAATGATGACAGAAATCCAAAATGCAGTGATAAAACCCCAAGAATCCTGCCCCCCCAACAGAATGTTAAAATATCACTTTCCTCTCCCCTCAGCTTCTTCTGCTCCAAAAACCATTTATTTCTATTTTAAAGACGGTATGGATGGAGCTTTGACTGTAATCTCGTCTTCACAATCCACAGCTCCTCTGCTGTGGAAAAGTGCTGCGGGGTTATGCACATTGCAGAGGGGATCCAGGAAGGAGCTGAAATATTGTAGGACACGACATTCCCCTCCAGCCACAGGCCATAGGAAGTTACTTCTTCCTGGTAGCCAGGACACGTGTCTGCACTCAGAAAACCAACACTTCTTCCCCTGAGCATCTCCTGGATGGGATCTTGCTCCATGCCGTTCCTTTCACAGGTAACAGCCAAACAACCCAGAGTAGCCATGAATAAAGTCTTATTAAAAATAAGTACACAAACATCAGAAATAGATAGGCTTTGGGTTTGGCTTATGAACGCATTTCAAAAGCAGCCCAGAATCCTCAGGATGAGTAAAATCTCACACCCTTAACTATATACAATTTTTGTGATACAAAGACAATGTAAGTCAATAGAAAGTCTCTCTTCTTAGTCCTGGATGAGACCCAAAGAAAGCATAGACATATTCATTCTTGCAAGTAGGGAATCACGACTTAAACAATGCATGTTTGTAAATAGAGATGGATTAAAAAAATCACATTGATTTGTGAGACACTTGTTTAGTAGTTACTTTTAATTTAAGAAACTACTTCAAATCACTTTTTAGCCTATGCTTAGAATAATTCCAAACTAAATTATTAGTGGGTCAACTTTGTCAAGCAAGAAGTTTTCACAGTCTCTTCAGTAGTCATCAAGACAGGTTTCATTGATTTTATATTTTGCCTTGGGAAAAAAAAAAAGTCATTTCTTAGACGTTACACAGATGATAATGAGGAAGTTGAAGTTATGCTCTGCATTTCAGTAATGCACAGAAGAATCAACAGCATATTGCTAACCACACGCCTTGTTTGAACATAGTCAGCTATGTTTTGCTCATTACTAACCTGAACACAAATGAAAATATTTGAAACAAAGAATAATTGTTTGGGGAAAATCTCCTTGCCCACGTGAGAAGAGATAATTCTCTTCTCAATTTCACTTTGGTTTAAGTGAGGTATGACTTTTTTTGTTTTAAATTGAAAAATACCAGTTATCTAGGGAATGAATTAAACAGAACTGAAAGCATTATAAGACTTCAGTAACTTACAATGGCCATTCCCAAAATGTAGTCTTTTCTCATCAGTGCCGTGTTTAGACTTCTTGTATCCACAGAATCTACAAGCAACAGAGGAAAAAAAATTAATGTAGAGAATTTTATGTTAACTGCAGGTGGAAACAGAATAAAATGTTTTCCCTCCACAATTAAATGCCTGTTTGAAAGTTTAATGATATTTACATTCTGTGTGCCCTATAGAGGCACGTTATGTTCTCAGGGAATTTGAGGAAATTGGCTAATGAGAGGATTTGTTGATTTTTGACCCCTACAGTTTAATTTTACAATTGCCTAAGAATGTGTTTATAGCATTTTTTAACAACTGCTGCATGATTGGGGCTGCTAACGTTAGCAGGCTCATTACCGAGCACGAAGCAGCATGCGGAGCTCCTGGGCAGCAGACAAAGGAGAAGGTGCAAATCAGCCCTGCTACTGCCCAACGACACCCAATTTGCCATGCTCGTCAAGGCCCCTCGGGGAAATGGAAGCGGGAGAGCAAACGTGCAAACCAGATGATAAACTAACCTCCCAATCAGGACGTACACCACAACTGTGAGGAGAATAATGGCTACCGCCGCTGAAATGGCAATCATTACGACCTGGCTATTCTCACTGGAAATGGAGAATGCTGGAAAGTTAACACAAAAATATATAAATAACCCCCCATACATGAGACTGATTACATCACAATTGACACTCATGTAGGCAACAGACAGATTAAGTCATCACTATATAGCATTTGGTCTCCTGTGAAATATTTAATCTATTCAGTAATTTTTCATCAGACCAATAAATACAAAGAAAGAAAACAAAAGACTACAGTCGTCTTTGACAGTTTATTTTTAATACAGCTGATTTTTACCCTTGCTGATTATAGTAACTGCTGTTAAACTGATACTTGCATGTAAACACAAACATTCATACCATGACATACATAAACTTTGTCATGGTCAGTAAGGAGTTTTTCCTTGGCAAGAAATCCTAGCCAGTCAATAATCAATCACTCTTACTCTCACTTCTATATGATGGAAAGTCCTTTAATGAATTAGGCTTCCCAGTTAAGCTTGACAGCATCGCTGTGAAGGCTGTCCAAAGCCATAGCATACAGAAGCAGACAGAAGGATTATCCATGGCTAATTACTGCCTATGGAAAAAAAGAAGAGCTATTTTCTGCCTTATGTTGAATGCTTCCTAGCAGTCCCTATGCATGGAGCTTTGGTGTATTGGGCAGTTATACAATGACAGGACACTTTTAGATCGTAGGTGTTATGAGCAATCTTCAGCAGACACCTATCGAACTCCACAGAGCACAGCAGAATTAGGCTCCTCAGCACTACGCTTCAAGTTAGCTGTCCAAACTGAGCTGAAAGCTAGCTATCCTGCTCCCCACAAATTGGACAGTTTGTCTACATGACTGCTTGAAGTCACACCATTCCCCTTGGGAAGAAGCCTCTGACAATTACACACCTACAATTGTACCCGCATAGCTATGATAACTTGGCAATAGGAATAAAGTAATGCAATTTGGTGTCAATCAGTGTCACTTGTATGCTCGTTATTGAGATGTGCACCACTGACTTCTGTCACTTTCCACATTTTTGGTCACCTACATTATTATTATTATTTACCACTACTTTGCAGAGAAAATTAATTAACTTCTAAATCAGGAAATTTATTACCACTGTAACTGATTTTTTTCGCCTTGCTGTACTTGTCTGCCGTATCTTGATTTCCACTTTCATCTGGTATGCCAAAACTGTGTGCCAGCCATAACAGCCAATTTGTAACTATTTTTTTTTCTTTTTTTTTTTTTTAAATAAGAGGCTTATTTTCTTTCGGAATAAGAGCTGAGGTTGGGGAGAACAAAGTGGGGAAGAAATACATAACGTATCTCAAAAATACATAGATGCCAAGTGCAAGACCAATTGGCTTATGCTACTCTTCTTGATGAAAACTTTGTTGCTTTTAGTAGACCACTTCTTACACCATGGGTTCTCAAGCCTTATCAAGAGTATATGAATAACCTTATGAAAGTGTATCAGAATTATACTCCTTAGTTGCGTTATAACTCTGAACAGTGGATATGAGTCTTCTGTGAAAGTCCCACCTTTCTTTAAGCAAATAGTCTTTGATTATATAGCATTAGTCTACATCAGTAACTGGGTACCTAAACACAAGCTTTTTGATGCATTAAACAACATTCTACTTCTAGCAAACAAAAGGTCTAATTTACTTGATACAATAAAGTAAAGTAACTTTTAAATTGATGAGCTCTACTAAGAATCTTTCTGATATAAAACAGAATTTATAAAGAATAACAATAAGGTCATCAGTTAAATAATGTTATTATCTAGGAGTTAGAGAAAAGAAAAAGGTGTGCCGGACCAGTAAAGAAATTCCCAAGGCCACCCAGAAAGGTAGTGAGAGAGAGGAGAAGGGAACCAAAACGGCTCAACTCCCTGACCAGCTACTCAACTAAAGGACCATCCTTCTCAGCCTGCGCATATTAGTTTTGTCTCAAGGCTGCGAAGGAAAAAAAATGAGCTACGCTTCACAGCAACGCAGAGAATTACACACTGACACACAGGAGCAATGGACCAATATAATATTAACTCTCTTGGAGCAGGGGTTTACAGTCTGCAGTGTTCAGGCCAAAAATTTGGAACAGCACGTGGCTGTGAATCCAGTTTTCTACCAAACTTCCTCTCTCAGCAGGTATTGATTCTGGCACAAGGCAGAGGTCGGGTAGGGAATGGAAGAAAATACCACCTGTGATATTCATGGTGGACTCTTTATAGCATGTTTCAAGTTTAATGATAAAACATAAAGTTATATAGTAACTCTACTCAGAAAGACACATCGTAAACAGTTATGAGACGCATTTACTAAACTAGAAAGGGAGTAAAAGCAGCCATTTAAAACAGCTAGAAGCTGGGCAGGATGTCAATATAAATGATTTGAACAAATACATACAATCCGGACTGGTTTCAAATTCAAATTTGCGGCTGTTTGTCCCATATCCAGCTGCAGTTCGGGCTCGAATTTGGAAGACGTAGGTGGTATCAGGTTTGAGGCCATTGATGGTAACATTGGTGCCTTTGGCTCTTAGAATAGTGTAGCTTGTCTCTTGTTCCTGCTTTTGGGAAGAAAAATTATCATATTAAAACCACACCCTAAAAAAACAGAAACAAGACATGGCTGATACAAAATTACTACATATAACCTGGAGAGCACCAGCCTATTTTTTTAGTATTTATAGCCTGACAAATGCTTGTACAGCCATTACTTTTCAATCAGACAAAATGCTTTTGATTAGCAAGAAGTTGAAATCATTAGAGTTTCTACGACCTTGTGCTGAAAAGCAAACACTAGACATAATATTTCATAGAATCATAGAATGGTTTCGGTTGGAAGGGACCTTAAAGATTATCTAGTTCCAACCCTCCTGCCCTGGGCAGGGACACCCCCCACTAGACCAGGCTGCTCAAAGCCCCATCCAGCCTGGCCTTGAACACTTCCAGGGATGGAGTATTTCATTAAAAGGCTTTGTGTTGTTTTATCAATAGTCTGTAATACAACAAGAAAATGAAAACGGTATTTGAAAACTATAAAACAGATATGCTGTCCTACTGCACTGAAGCAGAATATGTAAAAGGCCAACTTAGACATTTTAGGGCCCTACAGAGCTATTTTGGAATGTGGTTTTTACTGCCTTAAGTTTTACAAGACGGTGTTTACCTTTATAACAGTCAGAAGAGAAAGTCCACTCAGGCTTCTCACCTCAGCTCTGTGAACAGGCAAATATAACTGGTTTTCTATTATGCTATAAAATCTATGAGACTGATGCATCCATTCTCATTTGGGCAAAATCCCGCTGAACTTGCTCCTGAATGAATCTTGGGCTTTAGTAAACAGAAAGGAAACACGTTTGCTCCTTTCTGCTTTTTGCTACAGAGCAAGGTCTGTGTCCAGTACAAATGATATGCTCAAAACCACACTCTGCATAATAGTGACATATTTCTGACATAATGACATTTTATATAAAATAAGAAACAGACCCTTCGATAATTTACTAAGCTTGGAAACACTTCACACTGTGTAAAAAACTAATTCTGATAGAAGTACGTCTCAGTTACACTGTAAGCACATAGTCTAAAAACTTAAGCACGCATTTGGAGCCTGAGGTATTGCTTATTTAACTAAAGCCATCCTTTACCAAAAAAGCATTTTTGGCTTCCTAAAAATGGCAGCTGGAATCGCCTCAGAAAAAATCTTGGACAGTGGCCACACATGTGGGGACTGCGAGAATCTCAGTTGTTCGGGTTTGCAACGACAAAATTTTTTATTCTGGACGCGGTGGGGATTTCGTACGCTGCCCTTTTACTTTGAGCACAGAAATGCACTAAAACCATTGAGTTTTGCCTGGTTGAAAGCAGAATCTGAGTTAACTTATGTTGGATGCAAACAACCTCGCCTAATTCCCACTATGTTTTATGGCATTGCATTAGCTTGCAAGGTACTAACATTTTAACTCTGACAATGCTAAAGTGCCAATGCACAAGTAGGGAGGTTGGCAAATACTCAACACACTCACTGTTAAAGCCTTCTCACCTTCACATGAAAAGTTCAAGTGACTAGAGTTGTTTCAGTGTGTTTACTCTACAGTGCTGTTTGGAGTGAGAAAGTTAGGTTTATTCTAAGTTAGTAGGTTGCCATCAGAAACTGTTCACTTTGGTGTTACAAAAGCTTACCTACCCTGTTCTTGTCAGTCTTTGTTATAGAAACAGAAACATTTACAACACAGTTAGGGAAACTGCCATAATCTCCACACAATATTCAACATTATGCACATGAGTAATCACAGTGAAGGGGGAAACAAAAAGAAAAAAAAAAAAAAAGAAAAAGCAGTTAAGCCTGTGCCTAAAAGTTAGCATCCAGAATCAAAACCTCAAACAGGGTGAGCTGGACCTAGCCTTCAAAGAATGACTATAAAAATGTTTACCATGGCCCATTTTCATTGCACACTAAGAATAAAAAGGAAGTCGGCATTGGACCTCCTCGTGGTTTCCTGATACTTCTCTGAAAAATTTTTGTGTTATAAATTCAGGGGCGAAAACTTACAGGACGACATTCTAAGGAGCTAACAGGGTTGTGTAAAATTATTTATTTTTGAACTAACAAAGGCCTAGTATTATAATTTGCAGGCTTTCCTTATCTCATCATTCCGCTGAATGTAGGCACTATTTTAATTTCAAAGACATAATAATCTTGTCTTTAAAACATAAAATCTTTTGTGTATGCTATGACTGGATATTCATTTTGATCTCACTTCAGGCTGCTTTTATGAAACGCAAACATTTCCTTCTTGTGCAGATACATACGTGCAAGGGAAAATACAGTCATGGCCCTGTCTGTTAATAATCCGCAATGGAACTTGGAAAATAAACGTTCAAAACAATGGTATGGAGGATGTCATGGTATCTTAGTTTATGGTAAGCTTTTTACACACATATTTTGTAAGTCATTTTTTATGTTACTAGTAATCAAATCAGTGAAACACCACATAAAAGCCCAAGTTTATCTTTCTTGGGGATGAAGTAAAACTTCAGAGATACAGCACTGTAGCTGCCATAAGCAGAAGGAATATACAAAAAGGAGAGTCAGTCTTTGCCAAGCAGAAATTTAATCAAACACTCTGTCTGATGATAAATTTGAACTTGGATGCACAAAGCATATTCTTCCTGAATATTTCTACATCATTTACCAGACACAGCCTTCACTGGGAAGCAAATCCCACTGCTGTTAGTGTCTCATTTGCAAATGACATTTTATAATTTTAAACTATGTTTTGGAAGAGACACATTTTGGATACGTTTAACATTTATAGTGGCAGTACTAGTGAGAGCGAATGGTATGTCCTTTTTAAGGTAAGTACAGTAAGTGTTTATATCATACGAGGAAGAACATTTTCTCCATCATCTGCACGTACACTTGAGAGGCCAGACCAGGCTACACATCCCTGGGAGGAACCCACAGTCCCGAAGATACCTATTCCCCCTGTTGCCAGCCATGAGCTTTTCATTGATACAACAGTTCCTAAAAACCTTGTGGAGTATATGTGGCCTACCTATCCTCAAAGCCAGAATAATGAGGATTTAAAAGCAACTAAGTGCATTTGCATGTAATTTACTTTTTTAGACTCAGAAAGAGCACAAATTAGATATCATTATTTACTTGTTGGCTTTAACCAGTCTACTGAGTACACTATTTCAGTGATGGCAAAACCAAATCTATTTTACTAATGGCACTGCAGTGAAACCTCACTCATTGTTTGCAGCAGACTTCACCTTAATAAATTCTGTGCGATTTAGTTATCATAATTCTAAGCCACACATTTAAATGAAGCAATTAATAGTTTATGTGTGGTATTTAGGAGACAACAGTTTTTTGCATGACAAGATACTTCTTCCAGAGAACAAAATTATGTGAGCAAGGAAAAAAAAAAAAAAAGACGACTTTTCTTATACATACACTTTAACAGCTGAGGCAGTTAAAATTCAGCAAAGCATTATATTGATGGACTAGACTGAGGTGTCATTTCGTACCAGTAACTTAACATAAAATGCTATGCTCTACCATAACCATAAGTGCCTAGAAGTTCCACAAAGTATTACTCTGCAAGGAGATTTTATTTCTTTTAAATGTTTTGAATACAAGTAATTGGGCCCTCAGAATCAGGCCCTATAGATTTTTACAGAAAATAAAATTCTATTCCAAACAGTAAGTCTGAAAATCTGTCCCTCTGAGTTCATAACATTATGCATTAAAACCCCACAGGTTCATTCCAAAGAGTTAAAACTGTTTCCCAAAACTGTAGCTCCTAATTTCTCTAGAAACAACACATAAAGCTCTATTCTCTCTTCCTTACACAAGTGAAATCACTGGCAAAACCCAACCTGACTAGGTTAATGAATTACCCTTGCAGAAAATAAATATTTTCCAAATACTTTATGCCACTAATGCATTAGAATAACTACATGCTATCATAATTTAGATACAGGACATTCTAATTTTACTGCAACTCCGTTCTAGCATCCTGAATATCAGTAACATGCAGTTGACCATAAATATCATGTATTCTTTGAAATTTAAGAACAACTTAACAAAGTAAAAAGCCCAACACATTTGCATGGATAAGGTGTATGACAGAATTGGGCTAACCTATATTACTCAATGCTGCACGTGTTAATTTATAAGAGATTACAAAAGGTATGGCAAGTGAAAAAAAAGCAGGAGGGAAAAGAATGGCTCAACATAAATCATCTATGAGCAATCAGGTATGACTTGTGAGGAGAAATACCCAGATTGCTAACTGTGAAGGGTTTATTTCTTGGCAGCTGCCACTTAACAGCAGCGGGGTTTTTGATGAGAACAACCAAGATGATTTCTGAAGCAGAAAATCAAATGGATTGGACCAGTTTAAAAAGAAAGCTCTCTTTTCAAAAGTGGAGGGGGTGGGGGGGCTGCTTAGAGATCTCAGACTGAAATGCAGCATCTTCCAAAGGTGTTTGGAGAAGAAATGAAGAGTAACAGTCCAGCATGGGCTGCTCTGACATCAGATAAGTTTAACATCTACAGAGTAGTAGTTTTCAACCTCTTTCAATTTGCAAACCTAAAAAAGGGCACTGGTTTAAAGCCTCCTGGCAACAGATTTGCTTTTCTTAATTACCTTTCATGAACCCTGAGGAATAGGCTTCTGACTCCCCAAGGGGCTGCAGACCACACATTAAAAACACTGGTGTCAGAAGGTTGTTTTTTAAAACCCCTTTGCTCTAAATGGTCTGGCTCCTATTGTCAAGCGCCGGCTCTCTGGTTTAAGAAAGCTGTCTGGTGCATGTGAACTCTTGATCACAGACTTCAAAGGGAAGAAACACATGTGCAAGATCAGCCTCATAAGACTGGTTGTCTTACGAAGCTGTCTTATGACGACCAGTTGCTCCACAAGACTGGATAGACTCGCTGGGAACCGCAGCCGCACGCTCAGTCTGTGCACACAAGAGTATCATCCTGCACCCGCGGTCCTTGTGCAGAGCCGCCCAGGCGAGACTGGAAAAGGAGCTGAGACAGGGCTTCCGCAGCTCTTGGAAAACAAAGGTACGGCCACTGGCAGGTCAGTCTCAAATGAAGCACAAATTAATTGTGCAGATAAATAAACTGGCCTGTACAAAACCGGCTGAAGCTCTGGGATCCTTCAGGCATAGGCTCTTTGTGAGTGTACTCACCTCTTGCAAGCCTTACTAAAAAGCAGAATCCGTATTCTTTTACTTTAAAAAAATTGGAAACAAGAGAGCCTAAATAATTCCTACGCCCCTTCAGTGGTGAGGATGTACAAATAAGGACAATCTGATGTGTGAGACAGTCCTCTTTTACTTCTGAAGCCCAGGATCTGGACATGATCCTATCCCCATTGAAATAACAGAAAAAAACCAAAGTGAAAGTCCACAGGCTACTGTTCTACAAGGCGAGACTGAGCTGAAATGTTTGGGAAGCTTTCTTTTACCCCTTTTACCAGTAGCACTACCTACGTTCAGATTTTTACCAAGGTCTTTTGAAGGTTCAAGCGCTCATCATAAAATCCCACTCAAAATCAGATGACATTTTAATCTGGGAGAAATCTTCTCAGAATACAGCCTGCCGGTCCCCATTCTTTGACTGGAGATCAGGTGTGGTCTATCAATACATACACAGATTGTCCCATTGGTAAGCTCCACAAGAAAATTTTCTAAAGATTAACTGAATACCCATGGAGTCTTTTTAACAGCAATCTCTAAGTAGATATTGGCACCGTGTCTGCCCTGGTACATATGAAATTTAAACCCGATTTCTAGATACGAACAGCATTAGTAAACGCTAAATCGTTATTTCTGACATTTTTTCAAGGTTCATCAACTTCAGCAGCAATATATTCTATCAAAAGGTCTCTGACCAATCTAAAAATGGCTAATACCGCTCTTCACAATCTTCACAACAATTTATGGTCTTTTGAATTCTACCAGTAAGATTTACTAAAAAAACCTATTCTGTTAAGGTCTATTTTTTTCCCTAAATACAGATCTACATACGATGTTGAAATCAACAGTTGTAAATATAAGAAAATGTCAATATAAAGCAAAACCTATTTAATAGCAGATTTTCTTTGATTTGTAGTTATTTACATAAAATTTATGAAGAATTCAGTTATTCATGAAAAGTGGAAACTTTCATAGTGCAAGCCAGTTGCTAAAAGGATTGCTCATCTCTGTTCCAAATCATTTTAGTGTACGAGATGCTCGCGTCACAGAGAAGCACCAACACACAGATGCTGACAAATAAACGTATGAACACTGACAGCATAAACTAAGTAAACTGTACTCAAGAAAAAAATAATAATATTACAGCATGTCTGCATTACTTTCTATACTTGTTCTGATATATTTGAGGATGAACTTGGTAGACAGCACAACTTAATTTCACTTCATATTTTCATTATGTTCTCCTTACCAAAAATTGAAGGTTTCAACACTTGGTGTTACGGAGGCAGAGAGTGAGTGAACAGGGGTGTCTCTGAATACTTAACACAGGCAAGATGCTATAATTTCATTACAGTATTACCAGCACAAAAGCCTCCCCTTCAATCTTTCTTCCCACCTTTTCATAGTATTTGACCTCGTAGTCCAAGATGATCCCATTGGAGTGTTCAGGTTCTTGCCAAGAGAGAGACACGCTGTTCCTGGATGTCCTGTCTTTCCTTATGACTGTGATGGGGGAGGGAGCTGCAAAGGGGATGCGGGGAAGAGGGAAGAGAGAAAAGCAAATTGAGTTTATCTCTGTTCCAATCCTTGGCAAAGAGTGCTGTTTTCCATTTAAAAGACTCACGAGCATGGGTCTGGACTTGTATCAACATTCAGCAGCTGGATTATAGTCCTAGTACACATGCCTTAAAGCATGCTGGCCTCAAGGAAAATGAACTGAGATTTTCTGTTAGACTGGTGGACCAGTGGCAAGACAGCAGATGGTTTCGATCTGCTACTACAGTGTAAGCAATGAAATACATTTGATATACTAAAATAGAGGACAAAATAACAGCACTACCTATTTGTTATAATGCTGAAGTATTATCATTACCAGACTCTGCAGAACTCTTGATAACATTTTCCTATGCAAGTGTGAAATGGTGCTGGGATACATTACGTACAAGGACCTCCCGGTATCCACGGCTAGTCATAACTATCAGCATACTGCAGAACACAGCCTCTTTTATAATCTTATTTGGTAAACTCTCCAGATACAAATTGCTCCCATATACCCTTCTCCTTTACCACATTTCTTTGAAAATGAAATTTGAAGAAAAAAAATCTAAACTGCAAAGTAACCTCATTTCTGATCTGTATTAATCAGTTAGGCATGACAACTGATTGCATGCCACAAGCTCAACAACCACCCAAAACTTGGAAGTACTATCAACGCTACAGGAAAAAAAAAAGAAATCATAATTACCTAAGATTCTTGAACATCAGTTCAGCTTTAGACCACACAGCTCTGTGCATTATTCCAAGACCAGGCCTAGGTTTCCTGGACTCACTGAAAGCTATGCTTTTTTTTTTTAATTATGTTTTCTATTTCTTTTGGGTTGGTTTCTCACTCCAAATGCTTTTCTTCCATGGCTTTGGCCAAAATTCATGAGACGATAGGTTACGGATCACAGATTAAAGGTTGTAACTGTCATTTAAAAAAAAAACTTTTACCAATGAACAGCCTTTTATCTTAACATGTAAAACAAATGCGTTTATAAGTTCAACATTGTGCTGTCCTAATAAAAAGGCTCTAGCTGATCTAAACAATTTAATTTCATCTGAATCTTATGAAGCTTTTACCGTTCATATAAAACTAGAGCCACTTTACAAGCATTACACATTTGCACACATTAGCCAGTGCCCTTTCTCTTTGCCTTCTCACTCCTGCAAGAGGACTTCCAAAAACCACATTTAAAAAAAAAAAAAAAAAAATTGGAAAATTCATTCTGTGTTTGATTTTGCTAAACTTCCATCAAAATATACTTTCTAGTTTTGCGTCATAATCTAAATGTTGACATCCTCCTTTAATTGAGTAGAACATCTAGGAAGCTACATATACCTGCCCTAGCAGATAGATATATACACACTTCTACATTTGTTCTGGGTTGAAATACATCCTCTGAGCAGCATTTTCGCACGTCACATGGTTCACAATACTTGGTTTCTGAGAGAATTAAAAAGTTGCAAAAATCCCTTTTTTTTGTGGCCTTTTTCTTTTTGTTTTTTTTTCCCCATCAGGAAGAATTTATCCTGAATTTGAATTACTGAAATCAAACTTTGGAGTTATTTTGGGGTTTTAGTTGGCTGCTTTGTTTTTTTTAAAGTACGATGGGAAAGTGTCTCATTCTATTTCGCTTGAACTCACCAGATGAAGAGCTGAAAAGCATTAGGGTAAGGTATAGAGGAGTGGTTTGAAACAACCATCCTTCAGTAATTCTACTTGAATTCCACTCAGGCACAAACCAGTGCTACAGCCAAAATACAAAGTGGTTAGCTGGCTAGACTATTCTACCGTAGCCAGCTCTATGTTAACTCACATAGGCATGCTTGCTGCTTTTATGCTCCTGTAAGTCATTTTTATGTCTTCTTTTTAAGACAAGCTGTTAATCTTTTTTTGTATGGGAATAGATAGCCGAGCTCAGTACCCCAGCTGGTAACCCTTCCTATTAAGGTAACATTAATACAGATTTTATGAATAATTAATATATGATTAACAGAAATGTTTTTTCCGCTAATAAATTATGGTAATTTGTGCTATAACAAATTCTCACTACAGGCTGAAATAATCTTATATGCTCCAATACAGATGTGCTTCAAAAAAAGCTTTCTTCTAACACAGTATTAATTATTTTGCGCTCATTTACACACATCTCCACAGATGCTACCAGTAACTTATCTCACAGCAGTTTATTGGAAAAGCGTCTGCTCTGCAGTTATCAATAACATTATAAAACATTCATATACCTTTTCCAATCCCCTGGGTTCCCAAAGCTGCTTAGAAATTACACATACAGAGTGTCTGGAAGAGACAGGATCCCACTGCATGGGCAAATGGAGGGGAGATGGATAATCACAGGGAACACTAAGTTTTAGGCACTTTTAATCCCCCACACAGAACAGATCCGAGTTCTTCAACACAGCGCTGCACACCAGGCCGCTCCAACCTAGCTTCAACCTCCAAGCTATGGAAATTATGTATTCCAAACAGTCCAGAGTCTTGCAGACCAGCAAAGAAAGCTTATGCCATGTACCGTGCCAGTAATTTAAGAAAATATCTTGTTCAGATGTCTTCTAACTTTATGCTTAATTCTACTGCAGTCAACAGATTTAAGATACAGGAAGAAATAAGGTAACCTGTAAGTATGTATTGTCCTGCCCAGGGACAGTCATACAACAACAGAAACACTTTCCTGACCTACAGCCTCAGCTCAGGTTTGGGGTGCATTTAGGTGGAATAGCTTGACATTTGCTCTCATTTCTTCATGTACGTATCCCTAGAATACAATGTAATAGATCAAAACACATAATCTGTGTTCTAAATAGTCTTCTGATATATCCTTATTTTACATAGGGTGAGGTTTTTCCTTTGTTTTTTCGCAAGTATTCTTGAATATATCCTATGAAGCAGAAACAGACTACCTCCAATCAAGTCAAGAAAGCTTTGTTAAACACAGAGCAACCATTTCTGGCCCAAAGTAGAAGTCAGCCTTAGTTTCCATTCTGCAGCACAACTACTGCTGCCTCCTCACTAGTACCTGTATTTTACTGTTTACTTGGAAAAGTCTGAAATGCCAGCAAAGAGAGAAACTGCAGTTAAAGGAAGTTAACATTATAAACCATTAAACAATGAAGGCATCACCAGGAGCAGTGATGCACATAAAGACAAAATAGACTATCTGCATATAAAGACTATATATTCAGTGATGCTTATAAAAACTGTAGGTTTTAGTCTTCTGGATGAGGAAGAGGGAGCCGAGAGCTTCCTATTTCCTGGACACCATTAAAAAACTGCAGCAGAATGAGACAGAATTCAAAATTGGCCTACAGAAAGGAAGTATCTCATATATAGGATATCCATTTTTCATTGCAGTTCCAGGCTTTTCTTTTCTTAAATTAAAAGAAAATTAGATTGTGCAACAACAGAATGCTGGAACAAATATTTTAAATCTCTGCAGCTCCCATTGGCAAACAGAATCTTGTCATTACAGCTTAGCCAAAAATGACGTTACAAAGATTTTTAGATAACAGAAGTTTTTAAAATTATATTAAAGCATCAATGTCAACACAAAATTAGTTTAAATTAATTTATCATTTACAAAACACAGATTTCATGGTAAAACTTAAAAAGAGTACTTATTTAGGCTAAGAAGTTGAACAAATGCCGTTTCAGTGATTTTTGGATAAATGCTGTGGCTTGTATACCTCTATATATTTACATTTTTATTGGTGTTTCGATTCATGTATTAGTGCTCTTAACCTCTTCACTGAATAAGAGTTGGGTTGTTTTTATAATTTAGGCTTGTGTGTCCATGCATTAAGAGGTTTATTCTCAATAGTCACATGAATGCATACAGAGGCATTTTTATGCATCAGCTGGTTACTATTTGTCTGGTACTACAGTCTAACTGGTTTATGACTAGTTTAAGCAGTTAATATGAACTTTCAAAACTCCCTGGAGTTCCAAGGGGAAATGTACTTTGAGCGCTCAATGTTGTTAGGTAGCATTTCTGACAACTGGGAATGTGGATGTTGAAAAGGTAACGAACGCAATGATCCAGGGAGCTTAGACTCACAAGTGTAAAAACCTCCTCACTCATGACTATTAAAAGTGCAAGCAAGTAACATGAAGGATCTAGCAGAGAGGACAATAAAACTCTGCTCAAATTGATTTCCCAGCGAAACTGACCCCAACAGATCATTTGTTTTCCTCCAGTTTAATAGCAGCTGTATATAAATCTCCTTATTGACTTTTTCCTTATTCCTTGGTTATTGTTTTCATATGTGACTGGCTTACAGATGTATACTGGAAGAAAATTCCCTGTCCTGTGACAGGCAGAACTCAGTATTAACTTTGGGAAGCCATGTGTGTACAACTGCTGAAATATTTAGAGTCCTGTTGTTTCTTCCTTAGGTCTCTAGATCACAAATTAAACTTTAGGGAAGGACTTCGTTCTAAAATAACCACGGCCTGCTCACTTCCCGCTTTTGCTTGCAACCAGCTATCAGCATTAGAACGTAAAATATTCCAAGCTATGCTGAAGGATGCTGATCAAGAACATATCTGAGGCAGCAGAACTGGCTGTATTACCCAAATTGCAACTTCTTCTGCACTGCTGAATAAATGGAAGGCTTATTTCTTTTTCTTTCTGCAGAAAACTGATGGTTATCTAATCATTATACTGTCATCTGATATAGTGCATATATTTTATTTAATGTCTATGAAGCCTCTAGGAAGTAATGTAGAACAAGAGCAGTAATAAAGATCATAATCTGAAAATTAAATCTGCAGCCTCTGACAGTAGGATCCACAGGGATTCAAACCCAAATCTGTAAGTCTTAGAGGATTGCAGTGTCCAAATCACAAAACTATTGTTCGTGTCGAAGTGGAAATACCAAACCAATCTCTTTCTTAGATGCAGTTTCTCCAGGAAACTCGCATCCACAGAGTCAGGATACATGAGGGAGCTTACCCTGGTGCAAGCATTAGGCGCCCGGGCATGGCTGGGTCCGGCACTGCTCGTAATGCTGCACATACACATTTCACTTGTGCATCGAGAGCTCAACACCTGGGGCTTTGTGAACCAACCTTTCTATCTTTAGGTTCATCCCACTGTTGTGCTACCAACCAGAACTCAATTTGTGACAGAGTCTTAAGCAATGACTCGCAAATCAGTATGACGACGTCATACCTCTATGAAATGATCACAATATCTGTATGAACTGCTACGCTTGTCTTTGGATCCTTTACATCTCCAACATCTAGTCTGCGGATTAAGGGGTTTATTATAGAAGCCTGCTCACAGAAAGCAGGAGTTGCACTATTTTAAACCTCCTCCGATTGCATTACTATTTACTTTCTCCATTAAGTGCAGTTAAAGGCACTGCCTCTCTCTAGGCGGTTGCGCAGAAGCAAGGCTGATCCCACAGGCACATTCCAAGAAGGCTCAGTCAGTGCTGGGTCCCCAGGTGCCTCCCAGGAGGCAGGAGGAGGAGGAAACAGTTACGCTTTAACAACACTTTGGAAACCTGCTAAACCCTACACACTCCTCTTCCAGATACAATTACCCACCTCTTCAGTGTGCCTGCAGACACAGTCCTTTGCCCTTTAATCTGCAGGACACGTAGTTAAACTAGCCCAATACTTGTGTTTGTGTTCTTGCACCTTTTCCTGGAGCTGAAGCAGGCTCAATATATTTTTATGACTTGGGCTGTAAAATGTCATCTGATTCTCTAACATCATTAGGTGACTGTCAGCCAGAACACAACGCACCTTCCCTGTCCTTTCATGTCACCAGGGACCTGTCATTAGGGAGCCTAGCCACCCCAACAGCAAGAGGCCCATGTCAGTGCACAGGACCCTTACGCTGGATCCCAGCTGGATGCAATCATAATGAAGTGGGTGAAAAGGTTCCCAGTTTCTGGGAGAGGGCTATCAAGATTTAGACATTTACACACATTCTCAAAACGTGTGAGAGAGACCTTATTGCAGCCTTGCAGTACTTAAAGGGGCCCTACAGGAAAGATGGGGACAAACTTTTTAGCAAGACCTATTATGATAGGAAAAGGGATGATGATTTTAAACTGAGAGAGAGAAGATTTAGACTAGACATAAGGAAGAAATTTTTACGATGAGGTTGGTGAAACACTAGATCAGGTTGGCCTAGAGAGGTGGTAGATGCCACATCCTTGGATGGTAGGTCAAGGTCAGGTTGGACAAGGCTCTGACCAACCTGATCTAGTTGAAGAAGTCCCTGCTCATTGCAAGGGGGTTGGACTAAGATGACTTTTAAAGGTTCCTTACAACCCAAACTATTCCATGGTTCTATGATTCAAAATGCAGAAGGAAAGAAATAGGACAAAACTTTAGGGACAAATAGAAGCAGGCTAACTTTGGATGAAACAAAGCTGTGTGGGGGAGCTGTGTGTGTTTCTCCCAGAAAAAGGACAAAACATTTTAAAAACTGACATGGTTATTTTAGTGGATGATTGCCTGCATTATGGCAGGCAATGCACTTGGAAGCTGGTGGACTCCAGCCTATGGTCAGAGACTCCAGAGGAGTTGAAGGCATTGCACAGGTGCCATGAAGAAAAGGCAGCAGGGAACTGGGAAGGGGAAAACAAGCAGCTGCAAGCAGGAATTACACTAAAAGGCAGCTGCTTGATTTTGCTCTCAAGAGCAGAGTACGGCAACCTTCTGGGCAGCAGCTGTCACTGGACAAGGAATTATCAGAGCTCATTTCTCACTCTTGCAAATAAGTTCTAAATGAAAAGCAAACTTCATTAAGTGTTGCACATTCATGTTCTTATTTCTGCCTCTTTTTATTAAAAGAGATAGCAAATGCCTTCCACAAAGCAAAGAAAATGTTAGACTTGCTCATATGTTTAACACGTGCGTAATAAATCACAGAAATGCCATGTCCATTTGGGAAGTATCAGGCTGCACAAGGCACTCGCTTCAGAAACTGAAAATTACAGTGGCATGGTGTTCGCAGCTGTTATTTCAGAGAGGAGACAAATGCCTTATATGCTTTCATAAGGATTCAGCCCAAAGGTACTCATAACACAAATGTTATTCTTTCTCTTCTCTGCTTGAGATGGTGGGAGCTTCTCAATACTTCATATTTTTCACTGAATGTGTTTAAGACCGTATCAGTTTAAAATAAACAGTTTTGCTTTGCCTTTCCTACCCCATTGTTACATTACTTTATAGGATGTTAGAGCCTCAGGCTTCCTGGTGTGAAGTTTTTGGAAAGAAGAATTTATTCACCATACCCATAACATCAACTGTCAGGTGCTGAGCAGACTTTCCCTTCCCACGAAAGTTTAGTTATTTCCTCAACCAGAGAAATCTCACTCACAATTTAAGAAGTATATTTAAGAGCCATCTCCAGAAATAGCCAGTATCCAAAACTGGAGAAGATAAGCACCCTCAGATATGTAATTTATGATATAAAGCATTTATCTGCTCTTAAGTGACCATCAAGAGCTCCTGAAATAGTCTGTCAGAAAGTCCCATCAGCATCTTTCCAATCTGGTCAGAAAACACTATGAACAGAAACAACGTTTCTCAAACTTCTTGCCTTGTCATTCTTTGGTAGTTTCACCAATAGCTTTGGACCAACTGCTTTTGCAAAGGTTAACCAGGACAAGAGAATCTCTGATGGAAAAGACTTGAAAGGTGACTGCATCTCCTTTCACTTTCTAATGGACTTTGGGATGATTTAACCTTTATTTTTATTTCGCTTTAAACATGTTCTTTCTATGTAGAAGCATAGTTTACTAGAAGGAATATAGAAAGAAAACTCTTTCATACATACCCCGCTGCAGAATTAGATACTGCAAGAGCAAAAAGAAACCGAGAAATACAACTTGCTTTAGGGGTTTCTGAGGTTAAGCTTTCATATTCTGAGGACACTCACTTTGCAACACTGGGAAGTTGTCACCAGTGAGAAGAAGCAAAGTCTTTAATTTTCAGAACAAGGTCTACTACCTTCAGAGGGGACCTGTCTTCACGAGCAGGATGACACATCCTCGGCCTCAAATCAGCTTATACAGTTGGTGTGAGTAAACCCAAAGCTGCACTCAAGTGAAGACTCTAACATGCAGGGATGCATAAATTTGAAACTATAATTTCGTTTCACAATAAAATTATTTTAAAATTAATGATTACATTAATAATTCCCATTGACAGGAATAGTACTCAGACTCAAAGAAACAAGTAACATTTTTTCCCAGCTGTCCGCAGCCTGCAAATTGTCTAGATGGAATGGCTTCCAGAAGCAAGGGAAGTTGATAGCTTTGTTTATGACCAAGAGGAACACAGACTATTTCCCTCAGTGATTACTGAGAATGCTAGCGCAGATAAGGGAAAGAGAGCCAGAAGTCTAGGGAATATTATTTAACTGACTGCTGAGCATCCTGTTTACCTACATTTCTTTATTTTTACTATTTTACCAAACCGAATTATTAAATGAGAATCCACACACAGTCTCCTGTTAAAGACTATAATAGAAGCAAGTAGAGAAAACCGTTATCCACTGATTGCTCAATACAATTTCACCATGATCTCTGGCAAAGGTAACTAAAAGCACTGGAAGCGAAGAACACTAGCTGAGCCACCAACTTCACCTGCGAACTTTCTCTAAGGTCATGAGCATTCACATGAGGACTGTGTGTGCAGCACAGAAGAGACCAATGTATGTCACAGCCTTTGAAGCCTCGGCAGAGCTTCCTTGACGTTCAGGGAAAAAGGGATCAAAGGCTTTGCAGGCAGAACGTCTCTAGCTAATAACAGGCTATGCATGGAGTGACATTGTTAAAACACTTCCCTTTTATATCCCTAAAGGAGGAGTTTTATTGAGTTAAAATGATCCTTGAATAGCCTCTGGGCTGAACTGTAAAACACATTTGAAAAGCGTAAAATCTTTATTTATGCCAGGAATGTTTGAAACTCAAAAGATAAATGTCATTCAAAAAACCAAGCATGTCCTAGGTATTCAGTACGTAATGGGGCACAGCTGTAATAACAGTCAGTGAACCAGAGACTCCCTACATCATGTCATTAGCTCACTTCTAATAAGTCTATCTTCTTGTCCTTTTTATAAGGACCATAGGGAAAGAAAGAAATATATCACACACCAAACATCTGTGGCTTTCTCAAATTGTCTCACTTAGAAGACAGATCTACTTAAGGGACCTGTCTTGGGATATAGATTGTAAAGTGCACACAACCCTTTCTAAATATGGATTTTATTTAAACAGGGAGCATCACATATCGTTTGTGAGTTGCTGAAGACAGTGCAATCTAGTTTAACAGAATAAAGGCTGAACACATAAATAGCATCACAGTTCCTGCAAGTAATCAAAGACATATATTGAAATAAAGCTTGGTCCTCAACTTGGTGCTGAATTTATTCCCTTAAAGCCACAAATTTCAGGCAAATACAATTCTAGTTCTGAGGAGGTCTTAACAATTTTTCCTGAGAGCCAAGGGAGTCTTTGCTTACAACGGCACTGAAAAATTTACTGATTCTTTCTCCATTTTAAATGTTTAACCCCCAAGCCGAAACTAAAGGTTGGCTTGAAATTTTCAATCTGCAAATGACACATGTATATCAAGATATTACAAACCAGCAAGGTCTACACTTTAAGACTTTCTTCCTAATGATTTAATTTCCGCACTTAGTGGTCAGTTTTGTTCTCAAGCTTTTCTGAATAATTTTCATCCTGGCTCCTTGCAAAAAACTCCACAGTACCTTATCAGTTACCTTCTCCTTAAACAAACATAAATTTTCTGTGCTTCAAAACTGCTAGATTTGACAACTAATACATTTAAGAAAAAGACAGAAAGAGGAGTAAAAATAAATTTGATTCAATGTATGTACCAGACTGGGTTGTGTGTTTACACATGTAGAAAATATCTGGTTAATGTGTTTTTATCACATTGCTATTCGTTAATCCA
>VXBO01010258.1:64967-116120 GCA_013400135.1 Rhinoptilus africanus | reverse complement strand
AAAAAAAAGAGAGAGAGAGAGAGAGAAATGGATTACAGAGGCAGCTTCCAGACCTGATACTGTCACATGCAGAGGCACGGGCATGGGCACAGCCACTGCTGCAGTTATCTGTTTTCCTACACCTTTTCATGCACAGGTTAAATGATTAAGCAAGATGATTAAACAGTCTACATGAATTGTTCTGCTTGGTGGGTTTTAGAAATACAAAAAATAAAAGGAGAAGACTCCTGATAATCAGACTAATGCTCTTCTAGGAAAGCCTGAGATGATACAGGGTATATCTGTTTTTTTGTTATTCTTTATGCACAAGCTGTGCGTAGGTGCCTCAGTTTGATCCAGGGGCCGTTATTCTCTTTAAGCTTCCTATACGAAAAGAACCATACTGAGAAAGGAATCAACATTATACAAGTGCACAACTGAATTGTGGGGAGACCAAAACTCAGGTTTAGGCATTTGTAGACATTTAACTGAGGAGTATGATGACTTTCCATAGTTATTAGGAAAAGACTGACACCTCAAGGCAGAATTTAGCCCACAAAAAGCATCCTATTTATTTTTAGGGTTTTTTTGCAACTATCTGAATCCTATATGGATTGCGTGGAAGAGCTGGGTTGAACTGACGCCAGAGTTTGAAGGGGATCTCTTGTTACAACATGTCCCCTTTGTTCCTCTCCTGATGCCAGGATATGTGGCAGCACCAAACTCTCTGGAATCGATTTAGTACTGACACTGGCTTATTGTAGCTGAACTCAGTTGCTACCACCATTCACAGCTGCTCTGCTGAGACTTTGGTTTACAAGGCCTTAAATCCTTAAGAACTAATCAAACATAAAACTACATTTAAAGCTGTTACACTGCGCTTTTAGTAATTAAAAGAAAATAGTCTATTTTATTGTCAAGGAGGCATGCAGTAAAGACCTGAGGTATATAAAAAAAAAAGATTTGGGCATCAGCACAGGTATATTCGTAAAATATAGAAAATGTAATTATTTTCATTGAACTTTGTTGCTAATAATTATTTTGCTGGACCCCTGTACACTGAATCATACGGGAAACAATAAAAGGGGTAAGAGCTGAGGAAGATGCACATGCATAGTTGGGGTACGGAGACAGAATATTCAGCCTGACATGGAGTAAGCTGCTCTATCCAGGAAAATGCTGTTGCAGAAAGAGGGTCATAGACTTAACCCCTTGTTCCCACCTATCCTGTACAGGGTTTCAGTTTTGCTCATTCTCTTTGGTATGTCCCTGTGGATCCTCTGGTCTAACCTAGACATTTGAATTTGCAACCCTACAGGGTGACTCAGAGTCATTTGAATATGGTACACAGAAATTAAAGACAAAACTGTAGACAAGGTCTCTTGGGACAGCAGTTCATTTTCTAGAGCTTACACAGTTCTTACAGCTCGGAAGCCCAAAATCATCTTCAAACATAAATTATCTGTCTCCATAGTAAAACTGTACTAGTGTAATGTAAACTTGTTTATAAACTAATTTGTGCAGATCAGTTCAAATCCCAAAATGGGCAGTCTTCCTTTAGAGTATTCCAATTAATTTAACATGAAAAAGTAGGGAAAAACTAATTCTTAAAGCAGCACAAGTGTGACTATGCAGAGGTTTGCAGCATTTTAACTGAAATGCCCACATGCAATTTAAAATTGCCTCCCCCCATAATCAGATATCCTCACAGCCACATGGGGAAAGCTCGTTAGTGGAAAGTAGGTCTCAGTTTGCTCATTGCTGACTCCAAGGGGAAGTACCGTAGCTGTTTGCTATAGTACCATAGCATACAATAATGCTGTACAATACACAGATGAATAAGACTGGATCCTGCAGTCTCTCTGACGAAAAACCTTAGGAAGGAGGTGGTAACCCACAGGCAATTTAACTAAATAAAAGCTCTCTCTCTAAAGCCTTCTAGTCTTACGGCGGTATTCTGTAAAGTAAGCCAACTCTACTGCAGTTTTCCATATTCATCTATGAATAAACTTTGACAATAAACAGTGACAAATGGTAAGAGTTTTGAGGTTGCTAAATACTTAAACAAACAACTCAACAATACTCTCCTGAATTTCTCTGAAGCAGGGATATTGAGGTTAATAGCCCCTCTGCACCCATAGGTTTACCCTCTCTCCAACCTGAGTAAGCATATGGGCAGTTTACTCCCCGGATTTCATTGAGAAGGCTTTGCTAAGTGGATGAAAAGGTCAGAGTTAAAAGAGGACAGTAATTACTGAACAGTCCCTTACCTCGTCTCTTTCCAGTTGCTGCTGTCTTCTTCACACACAGTCATCACATATAGATTGAGATGGGAAGGGTCTCTGTAGATGACCTAGTTCACCTCCATGCTGAAAGCAGGGTCACCTATAGCAGGTTGCTCAGGACCTTGATTAAGTTTTGAACACCTCCACAGATGGACAAGCTACAATCTCTTTGGGCTACGTGTTCCAGTGCTCAATTACAACTAGAGTAAAAAAAGCTTTTCATACGTTTAAACAGAATTTCTTGTATTTCAGTTTGCAGCCATCACCTTTTGCCCTGTCACCATCTTCTTTAAACCCTCCCATCAGGCCTTTACATACAGTGATAAGATACACCTGAGCCTCCTCTCCTTCAGGCTGGGCAGTCCCACCACTCAGCCTTCCCTCATATGACAGATGTGCCTCTCCCTTAATCATTTGAGTGACCCTTCACTGGTCTTGCCTCCATATATCCATGTCTCTCTTGTACTGGGGAGGGGGTGCGTGTGTGTGCACACTAAGCTGCACACACCACATGCAGCCTCACCAGTGCTGAGCAGAGGGGAAGGATCACCTCCCTCAACCTGCTGGTAGTGCTCTTCCTACTGCAGACCCAGATGCTCCACCAAGACCTCCAGGTCCTTTTCTGCAAAGCTGCTTTCCAGCCACTTGGCCTAAAGCCCCGTACTGGTGCATGGGGTCCGTGCTCTCCAGGTGCAGGATGCACTCAACTACAGGAATGCTAAAGACTGCTGTTGAAAATAGCATGCTGGAGGAGGCTCATCAGAATTATATTCTGGACAGCTAGGAAAATACGAAGCCTTTAAGCTTCTTCACAGTGCCAAAAACATGATTGTTGAGGAAGTGTTCTGTATGAGTTTACACATTATCTTCTTCAACTTCGGGACACAGACCTAGAATAAGAATTCTTTACAAACCAATTCTAACACCTTCTCCAGAAAAAACTACAGCCTCTAAAGGTAATGGCCAGTGAATGCTAGGAGTGTCTGATTTAGTTCTTAAGCAGGCAAATACATTTTTATCATTAGATATATGCTTATATCCAATAGACTTTTATGGATTGTATTTATGCATATACCACATTTATTTGTTAGATAGAAAGTGCAGCCCTCTTCAGGAATATAGCAAGCTTCATTTGCTATTGCTCACTTCGGGACTTCCCCAAGATTCAACAAGCTGAGGATGCTTTCAATATCCGTTTTGTTTAGCACAATAAATACAGCGAGAACTGTATTTATTAGACATGCCACTATCATTATTTGAATGAGTTTACCGTTGCTAGAACTAACAAATACAAAGCTAAACAAAACTAAGTGAACAGATTTTAGATCAAACAAACAGACCCACTTTCTGTATGGTAAACCTTCTCAGCAGATCTGCTGGGAGGAAAGGATGGGGACAGCACTGTGTGTGCTGGGATACCAGTGAGATGGCCAACGTTTCCTAAGACCTACCTGATAGATCAGCATCTGCTAATGGTGCAGATTTCTGCAAGTTCTGAAAGCTCTCCTTGTCTCTTCTAGATTGCAAAGATCACCACAGAGAATATGTCTAATTAAAATGCAATTAAGTCAATCAGATCCTTGGTTAAAATCACAGAATGATAGGGTTGGAAGGGACCTCTGGAGATCATCTAGTCCAACTCCCTGCCAGAGCAGGGTCACCTTAGAGCAGGTTGCACAGGAACGTGTCCAGGCGGGTTTTGAATGTCTCCAGAGACGGAGACTCCACCACCTCCCTGGGCAGCCTGGGCCCGGGCTCTGCCACCCTCAAGGTAAAGAAGTTCCTCCTCATGTTCAGGTGGAACTTCCCATGGTCAAGTTTGTGCCCACTCCCTCCTGTCCTGTCACTAAAATATTAAACTTTCTACTCAGCATTCCCCAGTTATACCTGTAATCCCTATGACAGTTTGTGATATCGTAAAAGCAGTGATATGGCAGGAAAACTGTTACTTTCTCACACAGCATTGGCAAAACTTATATATGTTCCTGGCCCAATGGCTGTGTTTTGCACTGGAAAATCTCCTCCCTTATTGTTTTAAACTGATTATCCAGTAGTTCAACTGTGTTGTTCCTACCAAATCTTAGTCTTTCTTCAGTGAATCACCCTATTTCCATTTAAAACCTATGTGGGCTCCAGGTGAGTTGTCTGCTTACTACAGCCCAAAGGTAGTAAATGCAGGACCACCCTGACCCAGATTGGATGCCTTTTCCCTTTGGGTTACTTATAAAGCTCCAAGGAACACACAACTTTCTGCTTGTTACAGACAAATGCATTTTACAAAAGTCCATAAACTGTGGTCAGAAAACCCAGCGAACCTAGAATATCTGTGCCCAGACCACTAATTACGCTAGCGACAAGCCAGGCAGCATGGCACGGCTGTCAGCCTCTCTGCCTGGCACATTCACAATTAGCACACCACCTCCAGGGGTACCAAATTCCATATCCTCGCCCGCAGCAGCCAGTGACCCTTTCTAAACGGGGTTGATTGGCGTTATTAGTAGATAACATCTGCGTGGTGCAACATATTGATGTGAGGTGAGAGCCTCCTTTGGGCAGCAGCAGACTGCATATCAGGCAGCAATCGAAGGCGTGTATTACAGTGCAATCAAAGAGGATGATTGACAAACTAAATAAAATTGAAACACGTGTCCTTTCTCTTTTACTTCCACACCAAAGACAGAAAGATTTACAGAAATTAGAAATATCGCAGTCATACCTGTCTAGTCATATTTTGCAAGAGACCCTTTTTTTTTCTCAGGGAGAGGTTAACTTTTGTTGGAACAAAGTGCAAAAAAACTCAGCAAAACACAGTTCAGTTTTGCACAATTCCGCAAAATTCATTGTTGCACAGCAAAACTCAGGCCAGACAGTTGGAAGAAAAAAAACCTAGCCATATTTTGAAATGATTCTGAATTTCCCTCAGTTCAAGGGACTGGATCGTGGCTTTACAACAGTTTGGTACTGTAAAAATCCTTGCATTCACAGCAGCAGCAGAAACAGACTCTGGATGTTTTAAAACTTACAAGTAACAAAGCATGCCTTTCCTTTACTTTTACACTAGCTTTGAAAACTCTCCAGGAAAATCTTATTGAGATTTTTCAGTTACAGACTCAGGAACTCAGAGTCACTGCAAAGCTATCAGCAAAGTTTTCAGTAACATTTAAGGTGACCCTTTTTGTGTGTGTATGTATCTATGTGTATATGTAATCTACAAATACGTGTATCCATGTGTGTATGTGATCTGTTTACGTACAAAAATGGAGCTGCTGTGCAAACTGATTGACTTCTAACATATCAGTTGAATCTATTTGAACACAGATCTCCCAATTGCTGTGTTAAAGAAAATTAGTACGATGCACGTTCTGATCTATTAGGCTGGTGATGGATTCATAGGCAGAAATGCCCATATGTACAGTGAGAAACATGGAAAGAAATCTTTGTTCATTTTTCAGTGGGCCTTTGGAGGTCAGAGACCCAGCAAACATAACGCTAACTGATGCCTGTCTTGAACTGAGTTCATCTGAAGTAAAGATGTCCAATGTCTGATTTTCACCAGCAAGAGAACTGCCACAAAAAAAAAAAAAAATCACATTTTTGTCATTAGAAAATATAAAACATTCTGCAGTTCTGCCTCAGGGTCTTGGAAACCCATATACTCGAAAACCAGTGTTTTGGGTGGGTGAGAAACATTCTGTGGATGGGCCCTTACAGTGCTTGAAAAAAAGCACATGGATACTGAAGATCCAGGACTAATACTGCAGTTTCATCATACCCATTGCAAAGGTACCGGGCTTTCAAATCAAGGACGGCAGAAGTGAAATAGCCTGGATGCAGGAGAGACTGAGGACATCCAGGTTGTAGGGACCTTCTATGCTTCAATTCTCCCTCCCAAATTCACAGCCTACGGACTGACATTGTTCCTTCTGTAGGGGCTTGCCGGGGGCTCTGTCCCCAGGATCTGGCCGGCTGTACTGAACTGTATCACCCCATGTGATACCCCACCCACAGAACAACCTCCCAAAGCGATATGCCTCTCCTACTTCCTCGCGTCCAGCAGAGCTCAGTCATTTAACCAAAGCTTTATCCAGCTGGTGGATACCTCTGTCCTTGAAGGAACGTACCTCAAGTTGTGCCAGGGGAAGTTTAGACTGGATATTAGAAAAAATTTTACGTTGAAAGGATAATTAAGCATTGGAAGAGGCTGCCCAGGGAAGTGGTTGAGTCACCATCCCTGGATGTATTTAAAAGACAGGTAGACATAGTGCTTAGAGATATGGTTTAGCGATGGCTTTTGTCAGAGTTAGGTTGATGGTTGGACTAGATGACCTGAAAGGTCCCTTCCAACCCAGGCGATACTATAATTCTATGAAGTCAGCACAAATAACAGCCCTACAGTAATGACTGGCTTTTAGAGTCTTTTGGTCTCTTCCAGATTCAGCTCACGGGTCTTTAATTCTTTTTTTTTGAAACATCCCCCGGTTAAACCCTTAATTATAATGTAACCCAAGATCTTCAGACTTTCTCCACCAACTTCCTCCCCAGGTGTGTAAGTATGACATTAGCTAAAACTATGCTTCTGGTGTGTCCCTCTTTGTGATCTAATTGGAAAGGAATGCAAGAGAAACTGCATTTTTGTAATTATGCTTTAAAAGATTACTTGTATACGTACTTAAGGTCTAATTTTAGCAACTGCAGAACTTCTAGGGGAATTCTAATATAGTAAACCAATCGGCATGATCAAGAGACAGCCCAAGTAAGCCTGTAGTATCCCACACTACTTAAATGTTCTTAAAGCAAAAATGGGCTATCAATGCATGAAAGTAGAAAAAAAGACAAACAAATTGCTTAAGCAGCCTGTGGGCTGCACTAAACAAAGTTGCTATTGCCAGAAATGCACTGGCTCTGCCACGTCACAGGAATTGTGCATTCCAAAACCACATCAAAATCCACCTTGCGTGGCAGTGCAAAGGCAGCCAGCTCTGGGCCCTGGGGAAGCACACTGCAAAGCAGGAGGCCTCTGCAGAGAAATACCTTTCACTGATCCTAGACAGTTCGCTCTACGGACCATCCCCAGGTGATTTCTTACTGCTATGGTGATGAACAAGCTGAAAGGCAATATCTCTGATATAAAAAAAAAACATAAGAAAAGAGAGCAACTAAACAAAGGCTGCTCAAATCACTGACACAAATATCTAAAAAAATGTAACTGTATCAGTAGCAAATTGTTTGGAATAGACATAAAATGCAAGTTTCAGAGCTGAAGTCAATGCCTAGATGAGAAAGAAATCATGAGAAGATGTTTCAAATGGATAGATTCATCTCTGTCTGCTTGCTGCATAGTTAGACAGACCTCCAGAGCAACTGGCAATGTAGTGACTGCTGTCAGGAAACAGTCTGTTCTCACATTTTTATGCCTCCCACTAAAGCTGATCTGTGATCTGAGGAGAAGAGATACATCCTCTACAGTGAAAAAACATTACAATAACGCAGCTCACTAGGAGAACGTCTACACAGAACAATGTTAACTTGGTTTGTGCTTTGAGGAAGACACAAATGTAGGTATTTTGGGGACAGGGTGTACTATGGGAGGAGGTTGGAGAAGACTTAACTGCATACACGCATGCTTTCAGTACAGAGCTTCCTGATGGCGAACCACGTGGAGCAGAACTACAGAAATTCCAGGATCTAGCCTTTCTCTTCACTGGCAAACATGGCTCCTGAAAAAAATGGTACCTAAACAAATGCTAGAGAAGAGTGTAGACTCTTCACATCTTTCAGATGAATGGAACCTTTTCAAATGAGAAGCCAACGGTAGAACAGTGCAGCAGTGAGAAAAGCTCTGATCCGGCAATCAGGGCATACTGCTGTGATCATGTAGGGCCTCAATGACTTTAATAAGTCTCCACAGAAGCAAAGCAATCTCTTTTTGCACGCTATCAACTGCGACACCAGGACCTAATTCAGTATTCAGCTCCACACCCCCATCATGTTGGCAATATTTCAGAATTGGTGAGACAACTTGTAAAGGGGGGAAAAAAAAAAAAGAGCAGTGTTTTAAACTCTCTAATTTAACGTTAGCTTTTTATGTGTCTAACATCAAAGCATTTTTTCACTTCCATTTAATCAAAATTAATCACTAAGATTACTACAGTAATTTATGTTGGAGATTATTGAAATGAGTGTTTTATTAAAATCTGGTTTTATTATTAAAACACATTCTGGCTAAGGAATCATGTGAGTCTGCTATTAGAGACTATTAACTGGGAACTGGGAGTTAATCATAACAGTCATGCTGCCAGCTCCTTTGACAGCAACACACACTGGGTTTGTTTCTGCTTTTACTTCTACTAGCATATTCAATTCAATTAGTTACCCTAGCAAACGAGCGGTCAGAGTAACTCCTGTAAAACAGGGAAAGGAAACAAAGGTACATGCACCTCAGTAGCTTTGAACAAAGAAATGGTAATCAGAAAGAGACTCACCAGCCTGATTAGTCGTGATGCTGACAGCAGCAAATTGTCTGGAAAGTGTACTCAAGTCAGATACCCCATTGACTGCATCAATCTCAAAAGTGTAATTGGTATGTGCCAAAAGGTCCACTACTGTCACCGTGGTGTTGGTGAGTCCAGTCTGACGGGGTAAGAACCGCACATTGTCACTACACGGCTCACACATCTTGATGTTTCCACCACATTTTTTGCAAACGATGTTGAAAGTGACATCTTTCCGACCTCCAGTGTCAAGAGGCCAGCTCCAGTCCAGGATAACAGATGTCTCATTGATGTTAGAGATAACGTTTCTTGGAGCAGATGGTGGTCCTATGAAAGGAAAGGTGAAATCAGAGGGATGAGATTTTCTGTAGTGGTCTAAGATGGGAGTCACAAGGGCGCAAAAATACAAAAGTCAAAACTATAAAAAACCCAAACTCTTCTAGTTATTTCCTGTAGAGACTCCTGAAATATTTCAGTGGACCACATGCCTAAAGTATCAAGGACCATGTTTTCTTATAGACAGACAATACCTTCAGAGTGCAGTTCAGGACTGAGGGCTGAAAATACTGGTAGCAATTTAAAAATCCTAGCTCTCCTTCTTGAGTCTGACAGAGAACAAGAAGGAGAAAATTAAAATAGAAAGACATAAACTCAGCCCAGCAATTTTTGGTAGCCTGTCCAACACGTAAGAAGACATGGGAGGCAGTGGATGGCTGACTGCAATGGGACATGAGAGGAAGCAAGCAAGCTGCTGAGATACAGATGGAGGAGCAAGAATGACAGCCCCGAGCATAATGATGCTACTCACTGGTGCAAGCCATGGATGGAGGGTCTTTCTCAGAGCGAAAGTAATTCTTTTCACACCTGCAGTTCAGAGACGCATCTTCATAGGTAGAGCTGTGAGGTGGGCATTTGGCACACTTCACGTTGCCAGCAGAGGCTTTGTAGAACCCAGGTCGACAAGCTGCAAAATAAAAGGAGTGCAGTTTTAAATTCCATGGACATCTCCTCGCTTTTAACATGCGATTTTGTTACTGTCAGGGACCTATACATATGCAGATCTTATTTTGCAGACGTTTATAGTCTAAAAATGCATATTTTTCTCTTAATAAGAAAGCTGACGGAAATAAAACCTCTTGGTAGAACAGAGCTCTTCACTCATCAACTTGGATTTGCATTTAATTTTGCCTGGAAAACAAAACAGCGTATTGCACCACTAAGAAACATTTTCTATGTTGGATTTTGAGAGCTTCACTTATTTTTCTTCTCTTGTGGTTAATTTACCAAATATTGTACCTATCCTGCATAAGAAGCTAACTTTATCCTCTCTCTGCCACTAAGATTCGCTTACAAGGGCACAGTAACTGTAAACTATGTCTCACCAGTTCAGCAGGACTAAGCAACCCAAAACACAGAAAATAACCTCAACAGTAAAAAGGTCTATTCCATTGATGAAGGGCCACGCATCAGGCTCAATGAGCTGCTTCTGATACAGTCAGGAACTTGCATGGTCGGTATGATAAGGATGTTTTTTACGTCAACCCAGTCCTCTAGGGATGGTGCTTGAACCCTCAAAAGCTGCTTCTGAAAAATTCTGGGTGGTGGTGTTTCACTAACACTGGCACACTCTCTCCGGTTTGACTCCTGTTGCATATTAGACTGATTCAGGGCCACGTTTGCATCAGAAGAAAACAGCTTTTGAAGTAAGTTACAGAAATAAACAATTTAGCAAATAACTTCTTACGAAAACCCCACGGAGTGAAATAACACTGTTGACTTCTTTCCACCGAGATGATATCACCATTTAAAAAAAAAAGAGACAAAAAAGGACAAGAAAAAAAAAAAGACGAAAACCAGGTAAGAATCAGCAGACTCTTCTGTTCAGCCGCTGCTTCCCCAAGACACACATCTTTCTTCAAATGGAATTTACCAAGTAAAAACATTAGGGCTGACACTGGTCACCCGCAGATCTGCACTCATACCTACAACAACCATACGCAAACGGATAAAATAACAACAGGGAGCGCACCTTAAAGTGCCTTCACCTTTGGCTACACTTTGGTTCCACAGCAAACACTGCCTAACGCACAAGGCACACCAGGAAAACTCCAATATATCCTCATTACAAATATAATGTAAAAAAAAAAAAAAAAAGTAATACAAATTAAAGCACACTATCTTTTTGTGTGGAGCCCAGAAAGTTAGGCTGAAATAAGATTGCCCGGGACCTGTCACTGAATTAAATGGTCATTTGAAGCCAAACAAAATGGATTCACGAGTCTTAGCATAAGCCTAAACAGGGACACACTTTTCGGTTTTGCTTATGGAGATGAACTGATTCAAAAGCATAGTATAAAATCCAAGATACAAGACCAAGTGATCTTTTGTGTTCATTCATGCACTGCTTAAATAGAAAAGTGTCTGGATGGGTAGCTGGAGGTGGAAAAAAAAAATAGAATAAAAACCCCAGCATCTTCATAGTGATGGAAGAGAGAGGGAAGCTGCAGCCTTAAACTAGATGTTCAGCTTCCATGTTACTGCCCATAACCAAAACTTAACTGAGTATCTGGGCTCGAAAAATTTGTTGATTAGTTCCTGGTGCCAAACACTGTAGTGAAATGCACTGCTAAGAAGAGAGAACAAACCCCTGCACCGTCATGTGTCCTACTCTGAAACATCTTAATAAAGGAAACCCTCCTCATACCACAGGGAACACAGTGCGAGAAGCAGGAAAGGAAGGAAGCGCTAATCTCAGCCACTCTCCAGCACTTCACAGCCCTCCCAAACCAAGGCACCCGGCTGCAGCTGCGATCTCTGAGCAAAGCAGCTGGGAAAGACACCTCCCGCTCCAAGTTCTCTCCTACAAACCCCCAGGAAGCAATCCCGAGTTTGAGCCTCCGAGGCGTGGGCCCGCCAGGCCATCTGTGAAAGCCAAACTGCTGGAAATGACCTTGTGGTGAAGTTCACAGAGCCCTAATGCCAACCCGACGGAGCTGGCACAGCCTGCCCACTGCTTTTTCTTGTGTTTCTGTCTCCTCAAAAGCTGCAAGGGTGTTGGGGGATTTCTCTTTAACTTGAGGAAATAAAGGAAACCTCACCTCCTCTTAAACACCTCCACTAGGAGAAAACGCAGCAGGAAAAAGAGCCGGCTTTTTTGGTTTTGTTGCTGTTATTGTTGCAGCCTTTTAAGACTCTAACCTCATCCCCTCCCAAATACTGCCGTATCCGGAGCGGGGCTCTTCGCTCTCCCTCTGGCTGACAGAGGAGCCCCAAATGATGTTACTGTCTCTGGGCACAGCACAGCTGTTCCTGGCCCTAGGACAATAAGCCAAGCAGAAAAGAACAGTTGCCAAACTCACGTTTACCAGCTCTAGTAGCTAAGCAAACACATTAAGGAATAAACATTGTACTGCATCTCTCCAGGTCATTACACAGCACTTTCACCAAAAAATCCCATGGAAACTTACTGCCAGGTATTGAACTCAAATGGTTTTGCTGAGCCGTATCTACGCAGCTTGAAGGGACATTTCTGTATTTATGGGCATGCATACACAAGACAAAGTGAATTTATGAGTATATATAGTACATTTTTTTTATTTTTTTAGTAATTTTACATACTAGTTTAATGGCAAGATTGGAAAATGACTAATAACCTAAAACTGAACCTTTGTCATGTGGTTGGTCTTCCTACAAGACACAATTTCCACTGCTTATTAAGTATAATTTATTCATAGCATCATAACATATGAGCATTCATTTACAGGATGGAACTACAGCAAGACTGATTATCTGTGACACTTTCAAAGTACCACTACCATTTTAATATGTTAATGAATTTAACATAAGTAAACAAGCTTGCATAAGAAGTGGACCTATTTTGTGGGGTGAAAAAGAGAAAGGAAGGAATCAAACTACTCCATTAATAAATGTCTGTCTCATCCCTCAGGTGGAAACCTACAGACCTCATTTAAGAAAAGGAGGGGGGTGGTGTGGGGCTGGAGAAAAAAGGAAGAGGAGCATGAAGGAAGCACCCTGGTAACACAGGATCAGGCTTTTGCTTTTCCAGAGGGACAGGGATTTCATTATTTCATGCTTCTGCTATCGCAGTACAGTTGAGCAGTCGTGGCAGAGGGATGAGCCGGTCCGACTCCTGCTGCCCTGCTATGCCATGAGGGCATCCCAATCTCCTGTCTTGCCCTCCGGCTGTCTCATGCTTTCTGTCTTTGTCTGTCAGACCAATTCACAACTGCAGCCCAAAGGAAGAAAAAAAAAAAAAAAGTAATTATATGTGAAATCGAAGCTTCGAAAAGAGGGTGACAATAGAAAATGTTGTCAATGTACTTACTATTATTATTTTCCTAGATATTTTTAAATTCTGATATATAAGACAAAAAAAATGAAGCCACTACTTCAAAAGGCATTAATTTTTTTCACGTCAGAAAAATTGGATTACATGAACTGATGGAAGAAGGTTTGGCTTTTTGAGGTGAATACCATGGCTTTGGTTTCAGTCAGGTTGAAAATAAAAGCACTAGCACACACAAAGTCTTCACAGAATCTGTAATTTCAGCATGGGAACCAGCCGTGAACAGCACTTGCTTTTTCTCAACATTTTCTTCTAGACGCTAAGAATTTTTTCTTTCCCTCACGAGGGGGATCAATGCGAGAGGAAGTAGATGCAATGGGCCAGGAAGAAAATCCTCTCACCACACTAAAAAAATCCTCTCATAACACTAAAAATAAGGGAAACTTTCAGAGTTTCTATATTCATGATATAAATTCTACATCAAGGCTGTTTGGATTTGCTTTTTAAGAAGATGTCATCAAGTCAGATGCCTGATATCTGTCAATCCTGCTAACTCCTATGAGAACTCCAACCTGAGATATTATTTTAAAGCTGTATGCACTCTGATTTCAATCTCTTGTATTTGAGTGCAAGCGACACTGAGTTTATTGAAGTCACTTACTGGTAAGAGTTTCAGGACTACCATTGTCCTCGTTAGTGCATGAAAATGAATTTCCTTAAGCTACAACTGATGAGTCCGTCTCAGAGACTGAGAGCGGGGAAAGTTATTTCAGTGAAAGAAAAACAAACGCATGTAGCAATCTATGGTTGCTACTGCTAACTACTGCTAAAAGAAATGTGACTCGCTTTTCAACAGCAAAGTTAATTTTGCCTCTGTTTGACTAATCTCTTTGAGATGAAAACATGGTCCTAATTAAGGGTTAAATGATTAATTTCAATTTGAATTAATTTTAAATTAAAATATAAAGCTGTTAGCAAATAGGAGCATTTTAGTATTCAGGCCCTGCAGCCCCTATACACAGAGCAATATCACCAATTCCCAGTTGTAAACACCAACTAACGACCTGTGCCCGCGCTGCCTGAGCAGATGAGTTCCCAGCCCCGCCACTCCAGGCTTGACGGGGCCCATTTCCCTGCACAAGGTCAAAGGAACTCTTTATCTGCAAAATGAGCCGCACTCTCTGGTCCTGCAGGAGCTCTTTTTGTGCTCTGAATAGAGGTGCGGTTGCTTCGAGGCAAGACCCAAGCGTCACGGCGCGCTGGCGGCCGGCATCCACCGCCACAAAGCAGGGCGCGCAACGGGCAGCATCCACCAAGCGACCAAGTGTTTCCTTCTGTTGTTCCTCTGCTCTTCGATAGAACAGCCCGGGGGCAAAATGCCTCTCCGGCATTAAACAGAAGTATTTAAAAAAGAAGGGAATTCAATCATAAACCCGCACAGCTCATGGATACCTTCACTTTTTCCCAGTGCGCGCGTTAGCAAGACAGATGACAGCAACTCTAGGACAAGCTTCCTGCTTCTCCTGTAGAGAGGGCAGGGAAGCATCCTCCACAGATGTGGTCCATGTTAGAGGGGGTTTGCAAAACGCTCCCACTGTCGCCTGTGGAAATGGCATGCCAATGAGCGGCAGCAGAGGTTCTTATGCTGGATCTAAAGCCACAGGATGACCTTTGGCTGTGCAGGAGTGCTGGGAAGCGAATGCTACCGACCTGCTCACCTCGATGCCCGTGTAGAGCCTTGCATCTTTGCAATGCTCTCAAGTCCCTTTAAAAAGCATATTAATGGCTCTTTTTTTTTCCACTATGCATACTATGGTTGTGTTCTGGAGAGGCCAACAGCACTATGTTTATCACCACCGACAGAACTGCACAGTCACCCACCCCTACATACACACGGCCATGCAAAACGAGATGTAGCACAGCTGTCAGCTCGTGAAAACGGATGGCATACCAAGCAACCTCATAAAACTCTCAAAACCATTTTATTTTCCTTGGGTGAGTCATTTCCCTTCTTGCACTTGCTTATATCTTTGAGAAACAACAAGAAGGTGAAAATCATGATTAACTTTAAATGAAGATTTCAAAACTGTTCATTTCACACTTCCGTCACAAATTATATCCAGCCATATGTGTTATTCTTGCTATATTAAAAATAACACTCTATATGTACAGTATAGTTCTGGCTCAGATACATCAAGCCTAGGAAATTAAGGTAGAACTCTGCCCTGAGTTGTCCTGCCCTCAGTTTGTATCACATGCCATTCACAAAACTGAAAATGTCTCATTTTTTCCTCCCTTCTTCACTACGGCACCCTGCTCCCAGGAAACGATGTTTTATAATGCAGGTTTCTCACAAAATCCCTCAGAGCAGTGAAACTATCTTCAGCAGCTCTCATTGCCCATTATAATGTGAAAAGACACATAATCTATGGTGTTACATACGTGCACACCCTCTCTCTCTCCTGGGCCTCTGGGTACCTTCTTGCACACCCACCTTTCAAACAGGCTTATAAAAATTGCAGTGTATTTCTGATTCTTATTTCCATTGAACTGAAGGCACACTTTTTGTTAACCAGACCTGNATATTTATAAAATAAAAAACAGTAAAACACCTCTCAAAGGAAGAGGTCTCAAAGCTGAGTACTGCTCCTTACAGCAGAAAAAGAGGTACAGGGCTGAATGTCACTGCTACGCTTTGACAACTGAGGAGGAGGAAGAGGAGGAAGGCAGCCCTAATGCTTGTTAGCAGGTGGGGATCCCCACGGAAGGCGACTGCTGCACAGGCAGAGCACACTTTCTCTTTGCTGGGCTGTGGTGCTGGCACGTACGCTGTCTGTGCGCAGGAGAGGATGGAAATTAGATTGAGAAAGACTTCAGTGGGGGCTAAAAGCTCTGGTGGGTATGGACGCCGTTACCGGCAAGGTAAGAATACCCCCAGGTCAAGGTAAGGACATCGGCCCTCGCTCATTGCCCATCAGAACCTGTCCTGTTTGTTGGGAAAATAAAAACTTACAACTATTCTTAGTGTTCTTACATTGTTGATGCTGTAGTCTTCAGCACATGGTATATAATACCCAAAGTAATTACAAAACAGGTAGCGCCGGAACCGGCAGCAGAAGCAATCCAGTCGCTTTTGCTAAGCATTATAAACAAATGAACAAAATCTCACATTGCATTTTTCCGTGCACACTTTTTACTCTGAAAATCCAGGCATAAAATTAAAAGTTGCATTTTAAGTACTGAAGTGAATTCCCACCACTCCTTTCATTATTAGCTGCGCAATAGCTCTGGAGAAGTGCAGCTGATTGTTACTACAATTTATCTTCATGGGGAAAACTACTGCAGATGGAAACATGCTTCATGTATGCTTTTGCATCTCTAGACTGGAAAATACAGTACACAGCCAAAGCCGCAGACAGATTTGGGGAACTACTGCAGCTGTCCGCTGCTAGAAGAAATCAACAATTACCAGAATTGGTGCAATTTCTTTCCTATCGCTAGGTCTCTTCCAACAGCAGGAGGCCAATAACTGTGGGTTCAGGAAACGATCTCTCTCTCCCCGCTGTTTCCTACCCCTCCAGCCTTTGTGCCAGCAGGACGGACCCTGTGGTATACACGGGGCAAGGATGCAGTGCAATGTTGACACTGAAATGCCTCTAGAAAAATCCTCTTCAGAATGAGCACTTTTCATTTTTTACACCTGAAAGCCGCTGCTAGCACAAAACACACATTCAGTAGTATTTAATCTTACTCACGAGTAAATTTCTGCTTTTTCCTCCCCACTTCATATTTTATGGTGATCTGTGACCTTAACATATTTTAATCAGATGCTTTTTAAATTGGCTTTACTCCCAGGTCAAGTCATGCAGCAGAAACAATTCCTGTTCTTTGTTTAATAACTGTTACTGGCAGACATATTAATTATATGTACATAAGAGATAGCTTTATCCTGAAGGAATAACACTGCACCTTTCAACTGCAGTCTGCAATAGCTCCACATTATGCCGTGCAGGCTTCTGTATCTCTTTTTATGAAGTGCATTACAGACACAATAGCTACCAGCAATATTGTTGAAAGTGCAATGTCAAAGACAGTAGGTCTAAACCACAGCATTATAGGAAAGATGCTCTCACTTGTGGGTACACAAATATCCTATTTCAAAATGCATAAGGCATTTCAGCTGCTTCGCAGGGAGTTTGGGGGAAAAGAAATCTTTCATTAATAGGAAAGCATGGAGAACCACAGCCTTGATTCAGAATTAAAGCAAAATAAACAAAGTTCTACCTTAATTCCACCCATGCTTAGTGAATCATTTAAGCAGGTATTTAAACAGGGAATTTAATAAACTTATGTTTATAAGCACTTTCTTTCACTTTCCCTAAACAAGATGTTTTCCTGAAGCACAGCCTGGACACACAGAGATCTATTAAGCCATCATTTTGTCAAACTGAGAAATGAAGAATTCTGTTTTGCTTTTTTTAAAAAAAAAAAAACAAACAAACCAAACCCTTAATTTAATCCATACAGAGATGAAAAAAAACTTCCTAACTCAAGAAGCATTGAAATAAATAAATAAATAAATGCAAATTAAAGAAATACCAGAAAAAAATGCACCAGCATCAACCCGAACAGGAAAAAAAAGGTTGTACACGCAAGGAATCTGGAAGTTTTAAATGACCATTTGGCGAGGATAAAAAGTGAAGAGATACTTTTTCCTTGAACAAAAATTACACTATGGACTCCTCAAAGGCAAACTATACATCAGATCCCAACAGATTCAAACAATAAATGTTTTCTAACATCAAGTCAAGAGCGCCATAAAGGGATAATCACAGTCCTGCTCTGATTTAGTCTTTCCTCAACCTCCTCTCTCTGTATCAGAACTTTTAATAAAACACATACACAAACAAGAAAAACCAACCAACCCACTCTTGTCCCCCAAAGCAGACCAAACAGACCTGGTAGACATGGCAACCCCTGTCCCACAGGACACAAGCTCCTGGGAAGATGCTGCCTTTCCAGCTCAGTGGAAAAAAAAAGACAGTGCCTGGCAATCCTCCCAGGCTAGATCTGGCTAGTAAGTGAAAACCAACTGTCGTAACTTGGGGATGTTTATATGCTTTCTCTGTGCCTTAATCAGGTCAGATGAACAGGTTAACAAATATGAAAGGTAATATAAATAAAGAACAAATGAATTGTCGTACAGATTACATCTAGCCCTAGAACTTTCCTTGGTACCTATCTTGCATCTAACAGTAGCACCATATAGAAAGTGCAAGAGAGAGGCCAACAGGGGATTATCATTTGCTTTATCATATTTGATATAATTTTATTATCATATTATTTCACCCTCATACCTACAACCTAGATGTTATTTCAAAGACTTGGTAACCCAAGGCTTGATATATCTGCTATTTTCTTTTTTAACAAAGATAAATTGTGATAAACCTTCATTGTACTTGTCCTTCATGTAGAATATCCAAATGGTTTTTTGCTAATTATTGGTCTCAATGAATTTCTCCGACACTCCTCTCCAGTCTAGGTAGTGACTGTGAAGTGAATTAATACACCCTTCCTTCAGTTTACCTTCAGATTTGGTAGCCTTTTAGCCAAACCAATGTACCCTTGGTTTTTATTATGAGACAGGGAGAACAGCTGGTTCTGATGTATCCTCTCTAAGCTATTCCTTACCTTACAAAGATCTATCACGAATTTATCTTGAACAATCACAAACTTTTCAATCATCTTTTATGGGAATATCATCTATGCCTTTGATTATACTCATCTCTAGTTCTGCAGTGTAATTTATCAGGTGGAAAATGCTCTTATTCATTTCGTAACACTTCTGATGAAACCGATTGATTTATATACTGGACTACATTTTATCTCTTACCCTCTGTTTCTAATACATCTGGGGCTTGGCTTTGTTTTTTATTTCCAGCAGTCCATTGACCAGGCTTACCTCTCCCAGTCATCTGTGTCAATGCACACATCCCATGTCAAAACAGTTAATTCAGACGTACAAAAAGTTTACATTTTCTCTCTGTGTGGAAGGGAAGATGATTTTGCATTTACTGAGGCTGAATGTTCTTTTGCAACTTTCCACCCTTGTTAATGCATACAGAAGAGTGTTGCTGTCCCCATTTTGCAGGTGAAAATACTAACGCAGAAGAGGCTCCAAACACAATGTTCTTTCTTCCAGTGACACCTCCTAATCAAAATGCTGCCTGGTGGGTTCTGTGATGTTACAAAGAGCTCAGCCCAGCTCCCCAGTGACATAGGTCCACTACTGCAATTAGCATGAATTAGTACTTTTGTTAGTAGTCTCAGCAGAGCTGTCAAATTAATTGGAAAAGAAATTTAACAAATGCCTTTCCCCTTAGAGATATTCTTTTGGGTCAGGGTTGAGGCATATTGATTGAGCGGAGTCGGGGGAAGCTTATGTTCCTTACGCCCTCACTGAACCTGTTTTGTTGATAAAAAGAGAGAACTTTGGTTTCTGGGACTGTTAATCCGGTGCCTGTCACAAGCAGCCTACTGACATAAAAAAGACAATCAATTTTATAATACTGAAATATTCCAGCTGCTAGTAAGAAAAAAAAAAAAAGGCTTAATTAATGACCACTGGCTAGAATATCTATACATTAATTTTTCACAAACTCTAACCTTCTCACACCTCAAAGTTAGTTCTTTTAGTTTATCTCTTAATTGGCAGTGGTATCCAAAAGATAGTGCACTGTTTCCCCAATTTTAACATATTTCTGAATTCAGCCTCTGGAGGCAAGATATGGCTAGATGCATGCCTTAAAGTTTAGGAAGCAAGTGCTGGAGATGCTATAATGTCCTTCCTTACAAAGGAAAAAAAAAAAAAAAGATGGTATTTTTAAGCACTTGGATTAATAGGAGATGAAAAGTTAAAATTGTGTGGCTATGCCTCATTCGATGAGGGCTACTGAATCCCTTACTGTTAGTTTCACTGTCAACTATTGACGTATTGTTGCTTGAAGTCATTGAGAGGTGATGCTGGGAAAGAGAAGCTCTTAAGAAGAGAAATGGTGCTGCAATGGCATGTGCTTAAACCTGTATGAAAAAATTCCTATGGTTTAAACTGCTGTCATTGCTTGCTGACATAAATCTGGGATGTAATTTAGTGTATCAGAACACGGTTGTAATTTGTAACAGCATACAAGAAACAGCCTTTGCTTTGCTAGTTATGTTGTTAATATCACTTAATGGGTGCATCTACGTAAGTGTTTTATTTCAGATCTGGAGACCACTTTTGAAGCAAAATCCCACTTCTCCTCTCTTGCCAGGATCTGGTTCACAATGTAAAGTGACTCCAGAGCACAAAAAAAAAAAAAATGGTGATGCACTCCCTGCTACAGGCAGTCTGGACCTGACTAGAGATATTCTGGAGTACAGCACATTGAAATGGTTATGGTATTGCGTTATATGGAAGGTAGGGTCCCTCATATCAACTGCTTAACGCTACTGATCTGCTCCTACTTGGCCACACTACCTCCTAACGCAGACTGAACTCATGATTACCAGCCTTTAAATATCTCAATACAGTCAGCATTGCTGAAATTGTTAGGTATTTCCATACAAAGAAAGACTCAAAAAGTCCTGCTAATGGGGAAAAAAAAGGATGATTTTATTATTGGTAAGCCATTAAACATATAAACGCAAATAAACAGACATCACGGTCTGTATTTTATCGTGTTTAACAGGACATGGAATAGGCACAAAGAGAGGTTTCAGTGATTACTAAAGAAAGGCTTTAACGAGAAGACTATGGCTTCATCATCATCCTAACAACCTCTCTTCTTCATGTGCCTTTTTCACTGACTGCATTTTCATCCTGCCAGTGGAAAGCCTGAAAATTAAACAGCTATGGCCTCTGGGGACATCTGTGCGCTGACAATCTCCTTCTCACAGCTGAAAGGAAAATCCCAAGGCTTTTGCAAAACTATCTAAACACTCGAGTGCAGTATTTATACACTGTATGCTTTAGCTTTTATCTGTGCTTCCTTGGTATTTTGCCTTTTTTAAAGAGAACTCTTAATTACTTAACATGCATTTTCTATGCATGTATTAAAAATGTCTAGCTTTGCAGGGTAAGCAATTATCTGCCAAACAAAAACCCAGTTAAATGTAAATTAAAAAAAAAAACCCCACAGTTCAGCATTTTTATTCACTAGCCTGGTACCTGTGTGAATTCAAGAGGGGTAGAATCTCTGCTGCTTAGAAAACAAAGAATCTGATGTACTGCATTTTACAGGGTATTTGCTACAGATTTAAATCTGGTGTAGTGGAGAAACTTCACAAACAATAACAGCAACAAGAACTCAATATTCTCCAAAATCATTCTCAGAAATTTCATCAGAAGGGAGAAGAAACTAAGTTTCCAGTATTGCATTCTGTATATATTTTCTCTAACAAATGGTACTGTGTGCTAATATAAAATGCCACATGTTCAACAAACAGTTTCAAATTCTACTGCAGCTCAATACTAGAAGCAAGTGAACATGACTGCATTTTATGGGGAGAAGAACTGAAGAATGGCATCAAAATATGTTTAATGACTCCACATTGTTTTATACAAAAGCTTATGCTGTATAGACATCATACCATTTTCTGACTGAAAGAAGAATATTGTGAACACAAAGGATTTAACCTACACCATTGGTTTTATTTTCATTTTTACCTTTCTGCCTTACCATTTTAAAAGCAGAAACCAAGGAGGCTGAAAGGACATACAGACCCCTTAAAAGTTAAAAGCATTTAGGCAAATCCACCACGAGATACGAAATTCTGCATCTCTCAGTACCAACTGATGGAGAAGAAGGGTTATGGTGGGGTTTTTTCCTACAAGTAATATTCCCATGTACTCCCACTAGAATCCTTTGGTGGTCACTAAGAGTTCTGTGCCACATTCCAGTTGAGCTGAAATAATTTTGCTGCTTCATCTTGGAAATAAGGAAGTCAAGTTATGGCTGGTTACTTTGCTTAGCAAAACTCTGGTCAGAGTACTGTTTCTAAAAGACTTATTTTACTTTTTCTGAGCAAATCAGGTCATAAAACCCGATAGCACGTTTGATAATGAAGTAAATTATATGGTAGGATATTAAACCAAAATTGAATCTTACTGGGTCAGGGCAGTCCTCTGCTGTCTAGATTATAAGTGATATACCATCACGGTGATGTATATAAAACACAGGAAATTGTTACATATTAATAGAATAGAAGTTTAATCAGCCCTCTGAAGAATATCCAATATATTCAAGCACAGACATATTTTGATCTGGTTGTAACTGTAGTGAAAAGCCTATATTTTACCATTTAACAAAGCCTATTATGTACAAAAATTAAAACAAGTTACAGCTATAGAGAGTAGAGCAAATCTCAAGACAATGAAAAAGGTTTTCTTCCTTGGCTAAGTCACATGTTCAGTACTTGCATTTATTTACATTATTTTAAAGAACAAAAAAGGATCTATAAGGAAGCACTCTGCACTCTCAAAACTTAATACAAAATAGCACATAAAACTGAACTTTATCATGTTTTTGTGTCCAAGAGACTGGCCACAAACTATTTGTTTTATTGCTAAGTAAAAAAATGAAATTAAACAAATCAGTTCAGATAACTGAAAAATATTCTTCTCGGGTTGCTTTTGACAAAGCTAGAAGAAAAGTATACCTAAGTCCTCTATTCTTTTTTCTTTCCACCACTCTGTATGCCATACAGCAAGAAACTCTCTCCCTGCCCCGATTCTCATAGATTTCCTTGCAAAGCCAGGGGCATCCAGATGTTCAAAACAAAGCAGGTGGAGGCTGCGAAGGCACAGAGTCTCACTGAGCACAGTATCCCCCACCGCGGAGCACACTTCTGAACGCGCTCTCAGCAGTCCTACCATAGCAATAGATAGTAAAGGACAGATGACCCCAACGTTATTTAACATGGGGTATATAGCATATTTCTAACGCCATCAAGGACTATGCTGCTGAACACAGAGTAGCTATTTTCTCCAATTAAAACAATCAAGTAAAAAAAGTCTGTTCTTGAAAAATTAAGTTATAACAGAAATAATTTTCTGATTATTAATATGACTTCAATTGGGACAACTGGTTTCCAGCATACACGACATTGTGAGTTTTTTGTCACTAAATAATACATTTAAAAAATTGCCAACTGCACATCCAGAAGCTGACAACACTGGATATTGGACAAGAAACTCCCCTTCCAGACCCTGATTCTTAAATCAGAACCACACTGAGATAGATAAAATGAAGGTAATACCATAATACCATCACCTTGCTTTGCAGAAAAGATCCTAAGTCACAACACACTTGAAAGGATTTATTTTTTTTAAACAAAGAAGATATACAATCCAGAGACGAATGAGATCCTAAGAATCCCTGCTGTCCTCCCAAGCAGACACGGAGAGAGTAGGAAAAAGTTTCCTCCCTGTCTCAGTAAATGGTTACACGTCCCACACACATTACTAACCATGTGCACTTCTGAGAACCCAGGACTGATAGATCGAAATCTACACCTGAGGTAAAGGCTTTGCAGGTTGGTTTCATCATATATAAACTTCCTGGCTGCTGCTGGAGCTCCCAGCCCCATGCTGGGATGGTGTGTGCGACGCAGGCAGGAGCCAGATCCTGAGGTAACCTGCTGCTCTGGTGTAGCTCGTCCAGAGCCTGCTCAAGGATTTGGCTTGGGACAGCACTGGACTACTAGAAGAGGTTATTAAACTGTGCCTTCCTGCAAAGCTGTAGTCCAGCAGATCATGAACTCTCATTTCACCACCAAACCCACAGAAGAGGTGTGTACGTCAGTTCTCAGCATCCCATATCCAGGTTTTCTCCTATATAAGTGCGTCTCTGCTTCATACAGATGAATCCAGTTACTTGAAGTATCACAGAAACCTCGCAACAATAAATGCAAAAACTTTCATAGACATGTTCTGCAGCCGATATAAACCTCGGCACCCATGTAAGTCAGTAATGCTTTTATATATAGTTTTTCTTGCTCTTCTTGCCGCCTGCGCTGTATGTCAGATTAGAAATACAGAACAAGCAATTATGATAGGCAAGTATAACTGTATTTTGAAGGTACTGTCAAAGTGCATTAGTGAAATGCCATATAAGAGCTTAACTAATCTGAAATGATCTTCCACTAACTTGAATGTCACTAATACTGTGGTCTGCTGTACTGACATCATGAGGTAAGACTAAGACAGCTTTCCACAGTTATAAACCTGGCACCGCAAATCCAACATCACGCCGTAGAAGCTGATTAAGCACTCACATCCCCACTGGTGCCAAGAAAATAGCACAGACAACCCTTCATGTTGGCTTGTTCCCATCTTACAAACTAACTGTGCAGAGAACCTCCTTTGGACTGCCTTCAATTACAACAAAATGCCCTTATCTGAACAATGCCTGGCCAGCAACATAAGCACAGGTAGCTTACTCAAGTACCGTCACAATTTTCTCTACTGCTCCGCGCCACTTGGGACAGGGATTACAAGCTTCTGTCTCCAGGGACACATGGTCCAGCTACTAACAGGGACACTGATTTGCACTGACCGGGAAGCCAGTCACTTTCAGATACAACTATAGTTGACTTTCTAACTCTTCCCTAATGAGGAAAACTTTGCGTCTACATTAGGACTCACTATTAAGGAATGTTTTGCCCTTTTCCCACTTCTCTTGGTTACAGCAAACACTGGGTTAAATGTGTGCACAGCACATACTTGAAATAGGCTAGCAGCAACGAGCCTTGTTATTCTTGATGAATAATGTAACTTAAGAGCTGTAATACGCACAACTGATTTAATAGCTGCCAACAGTTACAGTTTAGAAAAGAGTGATGCAATGCTTGTAAATTCATCCTGAATCACATAAATCCCCCCTGCTACCCTGCAAGCAGTTGGAAACATAACTGCCCTGCCTGCTCAGCAGCACCCTCCTTCTGCTTTGCCTTTACCGTAGCAACGGTTCTCCGACTCCTACCCTCAACTTTTCAGAAGTTACTCAGAGACTGATACCACCATGATCAATTCAGTACGAGACTCTCACTCGATTTAATAAGTGGCCACTTACCAAGTTCAGAAGCAAAGATTAAACTCAATGGATCAGTGTGGGGAAGAATCATAGAATCACAGCATGGTTTGGGTTGGCAGAGACCTTAAAGATCACCTAGTTCCAACCCCCCTGCCCTGGGCAGGGACACCTCCCGCTAGACCAGGCTGCTCAAAGCCCCATCCCGCCTGGCCTTGAACACTTCCAGAGATGGGGCATCCACAACCTCCCCAGGCCACCCGTTCCAGTGCCTCACCACCCTCACAGTAAAGAATTTCTTCCTGAGGAAGGAACAACACTTCCCAGAGCTGACTTTTCTAATGAACAGAGGGACACATGGAGCACTTTCTGCACATCCTACAATTCTTCCACTCTGAATCTGCAGGGGGAAAAAATAATCATCTAAAATTCACCACAAGAATCATCCATCTGCCTAGTGGCCAGGACAGAAATTCTAGCCTTCTGGCTTGCAGGACAATTTGTACCTATCAGTCTTTGTATATCTGCACAACTGACAGCTCTGAAATGCAAGCTAGTATCACAGACACGTGACTGCTTAGAGAATTTAAATTGCTCTTACCAATTCTTTACATCCTCTTGAAAGTATCAGTTGTTAATATCACATTACCAAATTCTAGATTTGCATTTAATACGGACAATACCCCCCTGCCCCCCTCTCCTTTCACTCTCTGAAGTCTCCAATAAGGTTTGAACTTTATTTTTATCTCATTCTTACAGTCTTTTCTCCATCTTTTACAACTGTGGCACATCAAAGGCAGAACAGGAGTTAGGGCTCAACCAGCAACACTGTCTATCAAATATGTTCAGTATGTTCTCTAAAAAGCATCTTCTAAGACTCCTGGGTTACAACATGCCCACCTCGCAAGGTTAAGACAACAAAATTCCAGCCTCTACAACAGCAAAACAAGACTTCTAAAGTGGAGGGGGAAGGAAAATAAAGCCATCAGACGTTAGGATTGCTTATCCATGGTGGTTCATTCTGTATGGCTAATGTTCGACTATTTTAAGAAAGCTGTAACACCAAGCAAAACTAACCCATTTTTTCCCCTTGCATCTGAAACATGTGGGAAAAGACATGCGGAGCTCCCTCTCCATTTTTCTCTACCCTTTTGTCTTCTTCAGGTTTTCTTACAAAGATAACTTTCTCTGAGAAAAGGTTTAAAAAAAAAGAAACATGTGGCTTTTGATTAGGTAATTTCCATCCCAGAAAAGTGTTGTACAGCCAAAACAATTTCAAGAAGCCTGTAAGCAAACATCAAGTTGGATTTTTCTACTAGAAGATAAACAGAGGAAAGGCAATATATAAAGACATAAAGAAAACAGTAGTAAATGATCATAAAGCAACAACAGGAGAGACTAAATATTATTAATCAGCATTTTACCCATCTAATTTTTTATCATTTTTGAATAAGCCTACTATTTCAACACTCATTTGCACGAAGATACCACAGTCCAAGTAAAAAGTAAAAGCTGTGTGCAATATCTAAATAGTATCCTTCCTAATAAACAGGAAAAGTAACCGTGGTATTTTCACAGCCAAATATTCTGTGAATTCCAGATTACTAAAATAATTGAGTTTTATAAGAGCTCTTGAAGCAGTTCCAACTTAAGCAAGAGAAGAGTTGGCCTGAAGGAGCAGTTAGGAGTCCATGTGATTATTCAGTCTTCACGTTCACTAAATTTAACATTTGCTCTTTGGGGAAGGATTCCCAGAGATGAGACAGAAGGTGGCCAGTTAGGCTCTGCCAAGTTCAGTGGTGAAAAACTTGGGAGTGACAACCCAGTTACCTAATTGTTAGCAGCAGGCAGCAGCAGCAGTTTTAAGTAGCAAATTAATATGTTCAGGGGTTATGTAAAACAAGAATAATTTACAACAAAATGATATCCAAAGCACTTCTAATCAGCCACAATCTGAAAATCCTGAATTCCCGTTAAAATAAACTGGAATTGCATTTGCTTCTACCTAGCCTGATTTTGACTGCAGGAATGTTGAGTGGCGACAACAGATTAGCAGGGGCTGGGCTTTATCTATAGACTTTATCTCTCTAATTATACACTCAAGATGGGGGGAAATGAGCATACAAAATAATGGAAAAGTTATTAAAAAGTTATTATACAGGCCAGTCTTTTGCCCACATATGGAAAACAGGGTCCAACCCTGAGTCCAAGAGACCCCAAATGACTGCTCAGCTACTGAAGCAGTGACTTTGTTCAGGGGTAGATAAAGAGAACAGAAAACCTATGAAGAAGATGGGGCGAGGGGTAAAGGGGAAACCTCTCCTCTGAAAAATTTAAAAGGTTGTTTCCAGGGGTGACACCAATGAAAAGGAACATGATCAGACGGTAAACGATAAAAAACCAGTGAGCACTGGAGAAGTAGGTAAGGTTGATCTTGCCTGTGGGGAGAAACTGCAAGTCCTCTCAAGATCCCTGCCTGCCCACTTCGATGGCCCTGCAGTTAGGTCCTTACTCTCTCCCTGCTCAAGACGGGGCCAGGAACTTCTTGGGTGTGCCTTTAGAATCCATGAAAAAGAAATACTTTTGCATCATCACAAATTCACAAGTAGAAACACAGACCACAAACAACAAGCACATAGGATTGATCATTGCCTGAAAAAGGACACTGGACTGGAAAACCACTTGTCTCCATCCATTCTACATGGTAGTCCCTAGATTTCGTAGAATTACACCAGTGTAACTGGCTAAGGTATGCTTTTTTTCTTTCAGCAATTGCTATAGAAACTTCCACGTCTCAATATTTTTCTTAGCTATATCTTCAAACTTTAATCTGAAGCTTTGCGTTTTTATAGCCAGCAATAAAATAAGACCTCTCCTCCTTTGCAGCATCCTTTTTTTTTTTTTTTTTTTGGCTTGGGCTGTGTTTAGAAGTAGACAACAGAGTTCAAACAAGACTGACACCATTCATGAGCAACAGTAACTGCATTTGTGTATGTTCTTCTGGTGTAAATATGAGACTGTAAAATTGTTCTGCTTTGAGGTAAACAGAGCCAATTTTCTGTTCTGATAACAACTAGAGAAAGATGGACCACCTGAACATGTGTATTAACCTATTGAAGTTCCATGACTGTAAATCTCTCTGCACATCTTTTGCCTAACAGTCGTTTATATCAGCTTATTTTAAACAGCTTCTTAATCAATTCCAGTTAAAACAAAATTAGCCTGAAATTAAGCCAGGATCTATACAAGAGTAGCACTAGCTTAAATAAATCGATTTCAAACAACAACCTCACCTAAAGCTACACAGCTTGCTGATGCGCTAAACAGGAATATAAGCGCTAAACCCAAGTAAGAGTTTCTTAATTCAGAATCATGTCCCCATCTGTGTTTGCAATTATCTATTTAAGCTGTTCTCGCTAATCAGGACATCAGCATATCTAATGGAAAAATGTGGATGTGAGCCAACAGGATTTCCTGATAAACAGATCAAAAATCTATGCTAAAATACATATTACGAAATGACTGATTCTGGCATTTCTAAAATTTGTGTGGGAAAATCACAACACATGCTGGAAAGAGGCCAAAGCCAGACAAATTCTACAGCAGTGGTTTAATTATTTAATTTCCAAATTTTAGGATAGGACTGCTGAGTCCCATCTTGTCCGATTTTTCCATTCTCACTGTTTTTCCACAGTAGTATCCCAGGACTTCTCTATTTTTTCACTTTGCTTTCCTCACTTCGTTGAGCATTTCTGGAGTCTTATTCCTCAGCTCAGAGCCATGACACCATTATAGCTCCTGTGTCAGCTCTCACACATTTGGTCTGTCCTACCTGGTCACCCTGGTATGCAAAATAAATCACACCAAAACATCACAGCTGTGTTCTCATTATGTTCTCCTTTTCCTCTCACCTGTGCAATGATATTACACGAATAATTTTATGTGATTTCCTAAAGGATTATTATGTCATAGATACAGCATAATATTTCCTTAATTTTCCAAACAACAATTTTTAATTTTTCTTAGAGGTGGTGGCCAGGAAGGATTTCCTAGTTTTCCTACAAACAACACTTTTGTCTTGATGGCTGCCTCTAAAGTGCAAATCACCCATCCAGCGTTCTTATTTTGTAGATGCTTTACTTAGTGCTTTATTTCCTTTAACATGAAGTTTAGTGAATGCAGCTGTTTCTAGAATAACTTCCAATTTGGACAACAATTGATTTCTGTCAGCCTGATCTATGATGATTCAAATGGCTCTTGTTAACTGATATTTGCCCAAACAAATATGAAAATATATATTTATTTATATGTTTTGTGTATGTATAAGCTCTAATAAATAAATGCAGTAACATTTGTTGTGGGCATTTCTTATTAGAAAGAACAATGCATATATTCTATTACTTACTGGTTTATATTCCTAAGCACAAAGTATTAGAAACTTACAATCATTTCCAGTGTTAGTACGTTGATTTCCTTTAGCTATCTGCTGTTTAATTAAGCTAAACATAATTGTTTGAATATCTGAGATGCAGAGTTGCCAGACATTACTCAGACCAACCTGTGGTACTGTGCAGAATTTCAGGTTCTCTTCCACATAAAGCTGACTCAAGCAGCAGACTACCAAACATATCCCTATTGCAGAATAACCCTTTGTTGGAGTTCAAGATTTCCATTATCCTACTGTGAGAGAAGTGACCTACTGATTTCCAGCCTCTTCCATCTCTCTGGAAATATTCATTCATTATCCAGCTCCAAGACCTACAGCTCCTCCTTACACAGCTCCTGAGGCTGCAGGTTGCTGCTACACATGACTGGAGCTGGGCACAAGCAATGGAAAGTCCCTTTGTTATTCAACCCACCAATTTTCTGCCACCAAGATTAAGACCCAGCACAGAACAAAGGTAAGAACAACATTCTCTGGTTTATTTTACTGGTGAACTTTGGTGTTCATAATGAATAAGATAAGACTCAAAAAATCCCAGAGGGCAAGAAAGCGAAAGATGATCAGTTATAATAAGCTGCTGAAGTTTTATTCTAATAGAAAGGATTTGATGTGTGTGAGCCATCGAATAAAAAATAAATCAGTCTTTGGAACAGCACTGCCAAAGTACAGTATAAGAACCTGCACGGAAAATATTTCCTGAGATAAAGGGGTAAGCTGGCAGAGCATGCACACGCACGGACTAATGTGAAAATAAATACAACCACATTCAGAGACATACTGGAATGTCGTGAAGGCAGTATCTGAATTCTCCAAGGACAACTAGGCAACTCCAAGCATATTACCCAGCCCCATAAAATGTCCTGGGCTAATGCTATTGCAGATGTGGCAAATGCAGTTGACAAGACTAGATAAATGGATTTAAAACTTCGGTCAGTCCATATGAGGCATTTCAGAGAAATCAAGGCTGCACAGAGAAGACAAGCTAACCAAAAGCAGACAGTACTAAACTAAGGCCATAAATAGCTGTGCAATGGGATACTTCTGCAGAAAAAAGCCAACACAGGGTTGGTATGTAGAATTATCTCTTGCTTCAAGATCACACTTTTGAACTTCATGCAATAGAAAGAGTGAAGCTACAACCAGAGCATCTTACGTTCTTACCAAAACCTTAAAAAATACCCTTGTATAAAGGATAGGACAATGAAATTTCTGTCTTGGAGTTGAAGAAAGACTACTCTTCCCAGGCATGTCCAATCTTTCACCCAGTATGCCGGGAGAATTTTGTCCATCTACCCATTTTCTGGTGGTGAAGTGAATTTGTACTGTGTTTACACTAGAAATGCCCAAACCTGTCCAGCAAGCATCCAGAAAATTTCAGGAAACAAAATGTGGTATTTGTTTAGAAAGCCCAGTTTTTTTTTTTTTTAAAGTGGTTTCAACAGCTAACCAGAGGAAAAGAAAAAACTGCTAAAATGTACCATTATTTGAAAAAGCCTAGGAGGTATTAATAAAAACTGAGGCAAGTGCAAGAGAAAAATGCCTGTAGTCAAGAAACTAAAGCTAACATCTTAAAAGATGAAAAGGAAACTACTAAAAACAAATAGCGTAATGATTTGGCAAAGGAGATTCTGAGATCACCATTTCAAACAGAAGTTTCAAGGTTGGATGTGACAAAGAACTACTGTAGAAAACCAGCAGTGCTATCATGTAATAACCCAAAGCTAAGCACAAAATGACTCCAGAAGCTCTTTTTCAGCCCTAATATCTCTGTCTCCTACTTTCAACCTTTGCCATGACATGATTTTGTTATAAACAAAGAAGCATAATGACCTTGCTCCCTGTCAGCCATTAGACAAGCGTGAGCACCAAACACTGAAACGTGGTTACGACCCACATCTTGAGAACACGTGTTCTGGGACCTTGGAGTCTCCTCTTGCAAAGTATAATTCAAATGACTTGAACTGCTTTGTTCTTACCAGCTAAAACTCCAGTGTCTTGGCAGAGTGGTTGAGAAACGCTGTTGCAGCACTTCCCTACTCTAATCCTGGCATGAGCTACTGTTGTTAATCCTTTGCTTTCCTAAGAGCAAAATTCATTATTATTTTAAATAGTCATGGCAGATGCTGAACTGGTGCTATTCATGCATGCACAGAGAGGCGGAGGGGCTCTCTTTTTGTCCAAGTGATGCAACTGCACTGAAAGTTAATATCCTTCAATCATGCCCTTTAATCCTAATACTCTCATAAATAAAATACTTTGGACTCTTGTCAAAAAAAAAAAAAAAAGAAAAAAGAAAGGAAAGACATGGATTTAAATGCATAGTAAAAAAGAGAAAGATTTTAAAGGCAGATTTCAGACCAAGCAAAGCATTATCCACAAGCTACTATTTGTATTTCAAGATAGGACAGTGAGATTCTTCAAAGTTTTGACTACCAATATTAAATTAGACAAAAACAAGGGCAGGGGAGGACACATTACAAGAACAAAACAAATAAATACTGTGATAGATCCATGCAAATTACACCAGAAATATTTTGATTATATGGCTGTGGAAAGTTTGGAGAAATTATCTCCCTTTCTCTGACTATTTATTTATTTATTGTGTGTTTGATAACCCAAAAGAAAGGTGTCAAGGTAGCCACACAAGCAACCCCCAATCCTTTAGTTAGGGCTATATCACAAATAATCCAATCTTTTCAAATTAAATTCCTTCATTTTAAGAAATCATTCTCAGTATAGACAGAGAAAATGAAATTCCTTTTTGATGTAGTAATTCCTTACCACATTTCCACTGTTGTTCAGGAAGAGGCTGCTACTTTGCAACTACTAAAACAGGGCTACTTATGAACCTGTAATGTATAAGCAGGTGGGATGTAATACTCACAAACAGGAGGAGAAGAAAAACAGTGGCACAAAGTGAAAAATTAAGATAAAAACTCAACCACTCCCAAAAGAGAGAATAGCAATCTTCAGTAAGAAAGTAATGCTATTAGAAAGCTGAAGATGCAATTCCCATTTTGAAAATGAGGTGTTACATAAAGCCATTACTCACTGCTCCGTGACAACTATATAGCTTGTTTTCTGAGAAATTATATAGTTTCTTTTTTGTAGTACTAAAAAAATAACAAATTTTTCAAAAAAACCCGGAGACATCTTACCTTTCAGACATGGGAAAAGGAAGCTCTTATTGTACCTATACCGTAGTTATACTAAAGGTTTAGAAACACAGAATCTGGAAGTTATGCTTTCTGCCTCTATAAAGAGAAAGTCAGACAAACACTCTACCATTGGAAGACTTTTCTGGTAGATAGTCATTTTGACACTTTAACATCCTACACTGCTTTCTTCCTTTAATAAGGTGGCTTTCATCTGCTAGTAAGTAGCAGCCTCTTGAGAATGTTGTTTCAGTCTGCATGGCCTTTGGATTGATGAAGCCACTATTTGGTGAATATCTAGATGACAACACTCTTTAGATCTTTCTTGCTTTCCCATGTCAGCGTCACAAAACTCAGCACATCATTCAAAGTTTCACCCTCACATGCTGAGTATTATTTTAATCTAAGATCAAAGGCTTCACAGACTTGGTGCTGCTGCTTTTACTTTCAAAAAGCTGCAGTAACTGAATGCTTAAATGTAACAGGCAAGAGACATTTTGATGGAAGTCCCTAACTTGCCTGAAACAGTAACAAGTTGCTGCCTATTGCTGTTCAGTTTACACAAAAACAGGGTAGGTGATCATCAAGACAAAAACGCAGTTCACCTTACCATGTGAAGTTTAACCATTATTTTATTTCAAGTTATCAGTCATATGGAAAAAAAAAGGAAAAAAAATAAAAATAAAAACTCTGCAACTCGCAAAGTTGCTGCTGAATACTCAGCACAGGAGTGCTGCAGGGCTTGTCCCTTCCAAACGGGCTTTGCTGGATCCTATGTAGGATTTGGGGTCCAAATACCCCTTTCTGTGCAACACTGAGAACAAATGAAGTATTGTACTCAGATGGTCAGAAACACACATGAGCAGAGTCAGATAGCTGCAATGAAGAGGGTCAGTTAAAAACCAAAGGGTCAGTTATTGCCTTCACAGTCCCCAGCTCAGCGTACCGGGGAGAAATGTCGCACGCTGAAGCTCTGCTTTTATAAGAGACAGAAATGCCAGGCTTTAGGCTTTCTCCTTAATTGTATCAGATGTTAGGAAAAATCTAAGGGTTGAAATTACACATGAAAGTAGCTCTTTTTAGGGGATTTCTTGTGCCAAATAAATTAACGCTACTTTGAGTGCTGACTGGTGCTATAGGATAACCAGAGCAATTAAAACAGAAAAAAAAAATATGGAAATTTCACAAGGCTTTCCTTCATATAGCCCATTAACTCAAGCACTGGCAGGTGCCAATATTATTTCTTCAGTTCCTTCTCCTTTATTTAGTTTCAGAAATAAGCCTGACTAAACAAAGTTGAAAAGAAGCAATGGTGGAGGCTGCAAAGGCTTTATAATTACACTAGAGGGAAACAGATGAGAAAGTGCTGACTATGTATTACAACATCTGAGAACACACTACATCAAAAAGCTGCCCAGTCTGGTGTGTACAATAGTGAGAGAAAACTGGTAAAGTTTGTAACAGCAGCATTAGTGCTGAGTGAAAAGAGCACTCTCTGATGGATTTCAGTGTACATCAATTAAAAATGTTCATCTCCTGAGGCTTATGGAGCAGAGGGACCTCAAACGACAGCAAGTCTCTGCATCCAACCAGGTCCAGAGGAAAAAAAATAAATAAAAATCAATCAATCAATCAATTCATATGCCTGTGGTTCAGCTGGGATGTCAGCACATTTGTTAAGATTTCACTGCCAGCCATCTCCAATTTATCTCCACTGACTGGGCACTGAAGCTGTCAGAGGGCAGATTGTAAACCTGCTCAAAATACATCAAACCTCTTGCAAAACAACAAGAAGTTCATCAGGAGAGGAGATGTTTTCATATATCATGCCAGTTGGGCACCCACGTCACATAAATCAGCCCAAACTTTTAGCCATGCAAGACAAAGTTTCTTTCTCTTTGCTGTCAGTAAGCGACAGAGTTATAAAGTGCAGGAAATGATCCTTGCACATAATCTCATGCAACGTTGCACTTCAGGGTCCTCCGTTAGTGGTTTAATAATAACTCTTCGTCCTAAATACCTAAATTGCCTAAAAGGTATCTTCAATGTGCAATCTTGTTCTGATCTCATTATTCAAATATTCTGTAAAAAATTCTCCCGTTTCCTCCCCTTTCTTCCAGGCTTGGGCTTGTTCAGGACTAAAAGTGCATTTATTATTTTCCTTAGGCGTCTTTGCATATACATCAAGCTGTTCTACATAATTAGGTTCTGTGGGTTTAGAACATCACGATTTTTCTCCAAGCCAGGCATCCCTTGCATGCCTCAGGAATGCTAAAGAAAGCAGCTCCTTATATAACTCAGATGGTAGCAAATGCCCTCTCCTTTGGGAAAGGTGAGGATTAGTCTTCTCAGAACTAAGCATCTGGTAGGAAGTGCTAATAACTGAACATTAGAGATAAACTGCTAAAGGTATCTACTAACACCGTGGGAGTTAGGGTTTTGATTTGCTCGCTAGACCAAACATTTTGCCTCCCAAATAAACAACTAGAGAAACAGCAACAACAACAAAAGTGAGTCCATCACTGCCACTGCCTCAAGTCTGAGTTTCTGAGCACGTCACCTGATGTTATCCACTTTCCCAGCTTTGAAATAAGGCCTTCAGATGCCTCTGAAAACAGGTGTACTGTTAGCAGAAGGCTTTACTATTACTTAATATTTAAAGAGTTTATCCGTGAAAATCCCTTCTTGTGCATAAGGTGCTTGTTAAGCTTTTAACTTTTACAACAAATAGTTTATTTTAACTCTACTAGCCTTTATACACTTACATGGCCAAATGCCACAAATTGGATATTTTCATGGATAATGCAAAAAAGGATATGTCCCTTATATCACTTTGCGAAGTTACAGAAATGTGTAGCATCCTGGGTCACAGAAAATCAGCCAGGCTTCCAAAAATTTAGCTTCCAAAGCAAAAACTTGTGCTGGTAGAATATAGCCTATCTCACATTATATTCTTAAAAAGCAAAAGCATTACAAAGTTCATGTGGCCGCAAGTTGAACTTTGAGAGAAGACATTATCCTTTTATACAAAATAACTTTAGCGAAACCCATCTGATCGCACGCGTATGCACAAATTGCTGAAATACATTTTACAAAATTTACACAAAGAACAGCGTAAATTATACTCAAGCGTAGAAAAGAAAACCTACCCCCACCAGCAAGAAGCGTGACTTCAAAAATTACAGGAAGAGTTCTTTCAAATCTAGAATTCAGCTTTGCTTGGGGATAAGGCAGAGCTCTTCCATACAAAATACTTTTTGTGTATAAATATATTATTTCCCTGACATATTTGGCAGCCAAAACAGACTGGCATTTCTGAGAAGCATGCAGGGGGAAGCTCCTATTTCTGCCAGACAAAGCTTGAAGTAAAGCTTAACAAACTAACCTCTCCCCACAAGACCAAACTAAAGGTATAGGTAAGAGAAAAGCAAGGTTAAACATGGTCATTTATTCAGAGCTGTTCAGAAAACTACTTTAATGAAAGACTTTCAGGGGGAAAAAAATACCTCCAAAACCACAATGTTTTAATGAGATGCAGTCTACCTAGACAGGCAGCCTAACACAGAAAATTAAAGGAATTCATATTACAGTTGCGCAATGACGTTTTCTAATCAAGACTTTCTGTACAAATTGAAAAACATTTTTTTTCCAATACAAAGTGTTCAATTTTGTATTAAAAAAGTTAAAGATTTCCATTCAGAGGACACATTTTATCAGAATTAAAGTTTCTACCAAAAAAAATATATTTTTCTGCTGTAACTGAGCTCTGGAATACTATTTCTAACCATAGAGTTAGGCACAGAGTTATACCTATGGTGCCATGTATGTGTTTCCACAGCTTTGCAAGACCCTTGTGAAGAAAACGGAGTCTCTGTATTCCACAGACGTTAACAGACCATGCTTGATTTCTCATTGAGTTCCTACTCTATGCCCATATCCTGCCTAATAAGGAGAAATTTATTATATACTTTGCCCTATAAAGGCAAGGTTACCTTTCAGCAGGAAACCAAATCCCCTTATCAGCAAACCAAGTGAGACTCACAGTTCAGCGCAGGCACTTCCTTTTCTTCTTAATGTATTCATATGCAGGTCCAAACTGATCAAAATCCTTAAAATTCTTTGTAAGAGTTACTTTTCTGAGATGGTAGCTGGGTACCATCACCGTATTTTCATAAATGTTTTAAAATAAAAGAAGAGGTTAAAAGCTTTTCCCTAGTTTATACCAACATTCAATGGCAGAAACTGCTACAGGCCTCTTGATAGCATGTATTTTACATCTGACATAATGACAAGTCTTCTGATGTTTCAGCTGATGCCTTAATCTTCCACCAAGTATTTACATCAGAAAGCCCCTGTGGCTCTTAAAAGACTCAGCTGGAGCAAGGCCATGCAAAACATTAATTTGAAGGTTTCTAAAACATCACAATTTCATTTCAAAGGTTTTGTCTTAGGTTGCGCTGCTTCACATATACCTGCGTGATACCACCTCTCTATGGCGTTGTGGGCGCTTTGCATGTCCACGGAGGGACCAGACCAACAGCCTTCTCCCCCATGGAAGGCTGCAGAGAGATCGCTTTAAAAATAACCGACTGTATGGTGAGCTGCTTTTTGGAAATTCATTTTTTTTTAATGAACATGGTTGTCTTGGGTGAAGGTATGCGAAGACAACCTCATGGAAAATGCCTGAATGTTCCAACTGATTATCAGCTACTTAAATAGAGTTTTCACCCAATTAGGCCACTTAAAGGGAATCCCACTAAACTGCAACCTGAAGACATCCATTCTATATTGATGCAGTCCAGTAAGCAGATAAAATGCACTGCACTGCTGCTTCCGTCACAGCAGTGAGGCGGCCAAGCCAACAGATCACACAGTGTAGTAAGATTTCAGCCTTTGACGCTGAGAGGAAAGAAAAAGGCTTTGATGCTGAAAGGAATGAAACAATATGTGTTAAGAAAAAGACCCCCACAAAAAGTCTGAATTTTTTTTTCTTGTTTTTTCTCCCCCTCAAGTCTCTATTACCACTGTACTGCCACATGTCTTCAACCATACCACGCACACGCACTGATATGTACGTACTCTACATCAAAATATCATCCTAACTGTGTCAAATTTATACAATAGCATTTTTCTTCCATTAATGACTGACACATTTTTCCTAGTCAGTCACACAGTGAGAGGCATCTCATTCATAATATGCTTTTCATTCTAAACATCTACCTAAACGGATGCCAAATACAATTTCTGGGTAGGTTAAATATTTAACTGGTAATATGCCTTCTCTGACACAAACGATGTACTATGGTGCTCTACCATGTTGGCATTTACAACCCTTTTCATAAACTATCTCAAATAGCTGTAGAAAATATGAAGTCTACTGTACTAAAGCACTTGTATGCAGGCAAACACAGTGGTCTTTATACGATGAGCACCATTACATTAATGAATTTTTGCATTAGTAACATGTATTCTGCAAGAAACTGAGAGACAAACAAAAACTTGTACTTATTGCAATTCCAGTGGCAAAGACCTACATCTGTAATTGAACAATGCTCTAGTATCACCAGCCTGAAATAATGTCCTACAGTTTGCTACTAAATGCTGCTTTTGTAAGGCTCTTCACATTCACGCAAGCATATCAAAGACAAGCACACTGTAGTAGTTGCAACCATATTTATAGCTAGATGTGGTTTAGAAACCTGTCTTATCACTGCACATTGTACAGGGTAGCTCTGGGATTTTTGACCAGCTCTTGAGTATTAACTCCTTTGGAAGGACGGGAATCTGCAAAACCACACAAATGTTGGGTTCTTTGCCCCTTCAAGGGCAGAGATTCTCTGCTATTTCTTAGCTCAGGGAGCAAAGGAAAGGATCCTGGCATACCCTGCTCTGGTTCCTGAGCAAGGTTTGGCCACAGCAAAACTCTTGAGAAGGATGTGCTTTTCTGGTGTCACAGAGATACCATTGGGGCATGCACTTTGTGCAACTCCAGCCCGATCTCTTTTCAGCACGTTGTTCTAGCTCTCTACCTGGCAACAGCCACGCTGTTCCGTATAATTATCAGCTTGTTAAAATTGAGTCCCTGCCCAATTGCTTTATTTGAGAGGTCACTCCCTAACCTGTAATCTAACACATCCACTCCTACTGATCAGCTCTAGGAAAAAACAAACTGCTTGGCTACTCCTGTCAGAGCTAAAGTATCAAAGCTGTCAATTCAAGATATTGAGATCCTGTAAGGCATACAAAAACCATTCTGGTTTGAAGCCCAGCTACCACAGGTAGAGTCTCTTAACCTCTACTGACTAATACCAGAGTCACGCCAAATTGACTGTAAAGAATAAAGATGGTTTACGGCAAATTGTACAAGAGCAGTTTGAAAATCTATAATTCATCTCAACTCCAAGTTAGAAGAATAATTTCTCATCAGTGCAATAACATTTTTGGCTTCTGAAAATGAAGGTAACACCTGCACAGTCATAGCTCTTTCCAGAATCATAGCCATTTTAAGCAGTTGCTTAAGGAAGCTGGTGCCAGGACAACTGGCACGTTTGCATTTCACACAAACCACATGTGCTAAGAATATGCTAACACATCTATAGAAAAAAAAAAAAAACCAAAACCCAACAAAAACAAAAACAGTGAAAAGAAACAACCAATCATTGTGTATTACATTAAATGGAATTCAGTCACACCACAGTTAATCTCAAACCCATTGCTATCTATCAGATATCAGAGCTTGGTACACAGAGAGGGAAATAAGGCAGAGACAGAGGGATTCAGTTCTCAGAAGTATTCAAGACAGCCAAAAATTCAAGCACACAAACCTCAGGGATTTATTCACAAGACTATTACTCCACACCTTTAAAAGGAAAAAAACAAGGAAAAAATGAAAGGTATAATAAATCCATTATTATGTTGATCATCTAGACAGCCATAATAAAACTAAATATTTTCCCCAAAAAACATCACCTGTGACATACTTCACACTAGAATCTTGCACTAACCACTTAGGAGAAACAAAACACAAAAGATTTTACTCTTTCATGAACGGGAAAAAAAAAAAAAAACCCAACCATATTAAATTACAAAGGATGCTCTTGCACCAAGCAAGATGCCAGAACCAAATACTTAAATTTATCATAAAAGAATGCCTAGAGAGATGTTGACACAACTTTCCCACATTCCAAGAAAAGCCTTAAAAAGTTTCCAAATAGATAACAGTAAAAAATACTTCCTGCTGAGCTGCTTCTTTTCAATTCCTGCAAGATAACCTGGGATCTAAGTTGCGAAGATTCTGGAACGCATGCTGAAAATCAATTACATTGAGACATTCCAATTAATTAAAAACGATTATTGTTCAAATTGTACTATTTACAATTCCAGTGGTCTAGTCATTACAAAACTAAAACCAGGACAAAAAAAACCCCAAAACCATCCAAACCCCCAAACACTAAAAACTCAACTCCAGACTAATGTAAAAGGTACCCTCCTCACTCTTCTGGAGCATTTTATCAATGTCACAACTTAATAAAAACAGGGTAGAGATGCTGACCAAGAACAGGAGCAAGGGATAACAATTTTCCATCTAGTTTTAGATGTTCTTGTTTACAGACACAGTTCTAAGTTAAAAAAATATTTCAGTAGCATTTATATGAATTGCTTTTTCAATTTCAAACCATTAAAGGCTGTTGAACATCACTACAGAAGGTATTGGAATGCGTATGTAAAAAGGAGCTATGCTGGGTACTCAGAAATTCATGAAGGCTAGACTATGGTTCATCTCACGTCGATAACATGATGTACATGTTAGTCATCTGACAGCTTTTATCTTGAGAACATCATCTGTAAAAGCAAGCCTACTGGTAGGTTTGGGAACAAGAAACTTTCTTTTTGGTGGGTAGCCTAGAGAATAGAACACAAAATAATACTAAACTTGGCACACCAAGTAACAAGCCAACCAGAAAAAGCGACAATTTTGTTTCCTCTATCTGGCTGCTTTCTCCTGAGTTTTCGGAGTTTTTCTCCTGAGTCACGGACTTCCTCTAAGGCAGAACAACTCCGATGCAAGGAAACACAAGCCAGTGGAAGCACACTCTTTTTAGCAAGTAAAAAATAAAAACAACAAAAAAGTCAGATTGAAACTCTATCAAAAAACAAGTCTCCAGAAAGGGCATACTGGACACAAATATGGAGATTGACCTCAAATTAATCACAGAATGGCAGGGGTTGGAAGGGACCTCGGGAGATCATCCAGTCCAACCCCCCTGCTAGAGCAGGGTCACCTAGAGCAGGTTGCACAGGAACCCGTCCAGGCGGGTTTTGAATACCTCCACAGAAAGCTTTTTAAGGAGGCTTTTTAACATTCTAATTTTAAAATTAACCACCAATTTACTAGTCATTATTAGTCATTTTTCACAAGACATTCATGGAAAATCTATTAAGATATTGAAATCCTAAAGTATTTTATTATATAATTCATAAATAAATTTGGAAAGAAGAAATAAATGTACTTCAAATAAGTAACTTACAGGAGTAATGGATTACATATATAATTTTGGAATAGACATTTTATGTTAAAATAAAAATCAGGACAAGTAACCATCAGAATCCTGAGGCGCTCCATTCATTAGTAAGTGAATATTAATAAATAACTGCTAGTTATTTAAGAAAGATAAAACAGCATATGTGTACAAACTTCATGTCTAAATATCATTTCATTAGCATACATAACAAACGTTTTTGAATGTATTGTAAGAGAGCGATATTCAGGCACGCTGTACTGAGGCAACACCCAGAAGGCAAGGTTTTAACATTCAGTTGCAGTCCTGGGCATCTCCATCCTCTTAGTATCTCCATCGCACCCTCCAAATCACCAGGGAGCCTGTGCCATATTTTGTGAAGGGCCACCTGCCCGCCTCTCTCGGATCTGTATTGATGGGGTGATTCCTTATCATCAGCTTTTCACTGAAAAAAAAATACTGTCTCAATAGATATTTTTAGGCAAGTAAACTTAAAGGAAGGTCAGAGACTGAATGATTTGAGTTGTCATTATAGAAATTCAGCGAAGAAGCAGTATTTTTAGTTATTTGTCAGCAGAGAATAAAGAGCCCATCATAAATGCTTTTTGTACCGAAGACAGTACACTTATCAAAGACGCACAGGACTGCGTAGATGGTAAGCACCCCGGGGCTGGGATGAGGCTTTAAACCCTGCAACAAGGCCATAGATAAGGAAATGGGAAGAGTGTAAATAATATTACTTTGCATTTTCTGTCACTTTTCTTCCTCACTTCTTATAGGCATTTATACAAGGGGGTATAGTTCTTACTGTGTATCTGTGGTAGCTGAGACACTGCGTGGATGAATAATGCGTCTAAGGTTATGCAGTAAGTCAAAGATGGAGCAAGGGAGCCAAGAAGCCTCGATTCCCGCCTGCCAGCTGCAACTTATCTTTTCACCGCCTTCTCCTCTTTATCACTTCTATGTGCTAGAGCTAGAACTGGATTTCTGGAGGCAAAGTTAGCTGTACTAACCACTGCCAACAGCCAAACTTCACATGTTTGAATATCTTCCGAAAATTAACTTGCTGCAAATGAGAAATAGCCAAACAGTATTTAATGCATCTAATACAAGTCCCCAGCAGAATTTAAGTGCTTGCATAAAATCATCCTAAATAAATAAAGGAACGTCTCTTCATTCTGACCAGAACTGTAACATACTGACCTTGGAAGGCGGGGGGTATGGTGTATGGAAAAAAAAAAAAGGCAGCTTTAATGTCTGTGGCCTGAAGGCAACATTTACCACTGCCACCCATCAAAATAGTCATTACTAATATTGCAGACTATGTAACTTATGAGAAATATACTTTGGCAGAATTTTGTATAGTTTTGGCACAGAGGTTTTGTCCAAAAATAGCTTTACCATGACAGATGTCCTCATTTTCTTCAAAATTCAACAGTTCCTACATGCAATTCCAATGATAAGTCGAAATGGTGTCAATTAAACCCTCCACTTCAGCTATTGTAAAACTTGCACAACATATGACTATCAGTTTACCATATATCAGTTTCCAAAAGTGTATGCCGCCAGATCATTTCTGCTTCATGCTGCTAGTGTCTCAGCTGGATTTCTTGTGCTATATGACATGCAGCAATTGAAACCTGTGCAAAATGAATGCAAAGCAGTGTAAAATGCTACCACTGTCATACTTTTCACTCTCTTCTTCCCAGAGTAAAGAATGACATAAAATGCATGGTAGGTGAGTATCACAGTCCAACCTAGATCTCTATAGGTTAATAATGCCTTTTTTTTTTCTTTCATTTTCTTTACAGCAGGATTTACAATGACTGAAAATCCTGATGACTTAAAGCAACAGATGACTAAGCAGAAAAATCATGAACAATAGATTTGGTATCTCAGATTACTTACTGCTGCCCCAGTGGGCCAACACCACCCACCAGAGAAATATTTGGCGAATTTCTCAGTCTTAAGTTTCCGTGCTGTGGAACATATTAACGCTTCAGATAACAATGTTCTTAGAGGCTGGTAAAAAATCAAATAGACATAAAACTGTATCATCTTCTCTGTTTTCTGGCTAATCTCCATTTGAAGCCCATAAGCATGGTAAAATATATTGCCTATAGAGTACTAGCTAAACCCTTAAATAAATATAGGACTCCATTCTTAGTGGCTTTCACCGAGCAGGAAAACAGAAGAGTGAATCTTTCTGTCTTCCTCAGCAGCACATTAGAATTTCTATTTACATTACAACTCAACACTTTTCTTTGTCAAAACACCAGAAACTGAATATCAAAACTGCAGGTAGTAATTCAAACAGAAAAGATTTAAAGACAACGGGCAAATATTCAATTACAGATTTCTTTTGTTCTGTGAGTTAGAAACGCATTCCCCACTGGAAAAACTTCTTCAAGGCTGATGCAGTGAACACAGCTGCCAAGCTGCCTTCGTCTTGCGCTGTAGCTGCAAAGGATTCCAACAACAAAATCTGAATCCCATACAATCAGCTCTTTTGGAGTCCTGAAAACAGGTAACTCTTCCAGTAAGTTTTTGATTCAGTCACTGTTTAGCCTCAACTTTGACTCAAGCTGTTTTAATTAATTTTTTGTCTGAGAACAAGGAAAATCAGCTGAATCAATGTTTGGTTTGGTTTGCCATCCCACCCTCAGGAAAAAAAAAAAAAAAAATTATGCCTAAATTCTTGGAATGGTGAGGCCAGCTGATCTTTGAAGGGTGATCTCCTGCTGTGAGACGTTCTGGGCGAGATATACTCACTTATCTACTTAAAATCTGAAGGAGTTTACTAACTCATCTAGAAGATCATGATACCCCAGAAGACCTCTGCTGAAAAAGTAGTGTCTGACGAAACGATCAGCTGGCATAGGCCAGCATACTACTTCCAAAGCCGACACGGCTTCACCATTTCCCATCTTTAATTTTCGTCTTCAATTTGCATGTGTTGCTTTCGGGGCTGAACCTTTAAACTTCTGAAAATTAGGCTCTGTTGGCTGCACGCGGCATGTCTGCCTTCAGGCCACCTGGAAGAGCCAAGGGGCCAGACTCACCAATACTGCAAAACCAGCTGTGGCTTCTGCCCAATTCCCACATAATTTTACTTTGTCCCTCTTTCAGCTTGTCGATCAACTGGTTAAAAAACATACAGTGAGCACTCTAGCACTTTCGCAGCAAGCGTGCATCACACATGCAACAATGCAGAGGTAGGTAGGTATCTACACCGACTCCAACCATTTCTCACCGTGGTACTGATGGGACTCGCAATACGTCTGAAACCCAATCATGGGACATCTGACACTGGAAAACAGTCATTCCCTCCAGGACAGTTCACTCAGCTGAGATCGATAGGAATAGAAACATCACTTGTCACTGCTGAAGCGCTTTGATTTGTATGAGCTGTACAATAGGCAGCAGAGACAAGACGACAATGTGTCCCCTGGTTTGCTTCACCAGACCCTGGCAGCCTTCATATTGATCTGGCGTTAAATCTGAGCAGCTCTCCCTGCACCGCTGTCGTGAGGATGCAGACAGGCTGTCTAACAAATGCAACACTTACCCTCAGTCTACATAAAAAGGTCTCAGCATTCTAGACTCAGTTTTCCTCAGTTTCTGAGGAACAACTTGCTGAGACTTTCGTGAAATACAATGTTGTACTGAAAGAATTCCAGAGGGTTTTCCAGAGACTGAATAATGAATAACATGAGTAAAAGTGATGGATTTAATGTCACTCCATGCATTTATGGATCCCTTCAGATTTCTTCTAATTTGCCTTGTACTTCCCAAAGAATGGATCACAATAGGTCCACACATCTTGGTTTGCAGTTCTTCTCTTAATAGTTTTCTGGGGGTTTACTAACTTCACATAATATATACCGAGGAGGGAAAAATGTTTTCTCTAGGGAATTTGAGAAAAAAAAAGTAGTCATTAATTAGAATTAATTTTTAATTCTCAAATGTAAGAACAGGATAGAAAAAATAAAGTAAGCTAGAGTAATTTACATCTGCAAAATAGTGTTATCATCAAGAAACAGCACTTGTGTTGATTTAAAAGGGATTAGGCATATTTATTGTATTCAAGCCACATATTCTTCTCCTTTTAAGACATTCCAAAATAGACTGAAAAGAGAATATTTTTCAGTTTTGCATGTAATTATGCTGGAGACACTAAACAGTACTCCTGATGGTCTCTATACTCAGTACTCACGTGTCGGCATCTTATCTAGTTTTAAAAGGCTTTAACCCCAGCTTAATCTTAGAATGAATGAGGACAGGGTAGAGCACCTAAAAGGCATAATGCACGTTTACCTTAGGTATACTATAGATGTTGCACCAACTATGCACTTTTAGAGGACGCTATTGAAGATGAATGCCCTCATTTAAGAAACAGTGGGATGTCACTTGTGATGAATTAGTCAAAATCCTATGTGTACAACTGGCTGACGCATCAGCTTATTTCACTGAATACTGAGCGTATTGAGCCATTTCTTTGAATTTTCAGCTCCATTTACCCTAGGCATTTATTAAACAAATCTTTGAGCCCTTAACCAATTATCTATAGACAGCTGTTTAAAAGGAAAGTATAAAATTAATTAATGATGGATAGCTCATGATGTTTCTTTTACAAATTAGGTCTTATCTGGTACTTTATCTGTAAATATTACAGTACAGCAATTGTACCTCATTGACCTTTTCCATCTTCTCCCTGAAAGACAAGCAGAGTGCAGCTATTGTATTCACCAGGACTGCACAACCTTTTAAGCATATTGCTTACTGCTCAGAGAAGAATCTATACCTGACTGATAACAGTTTGCTTTTAAGTCAGAAATGGCCACTTTTAGCCTAGCAGAACATGATACGTTTCATTAGGAAGAAGGCCACTCTTTTTGGTTACAAACACATAAATAAATAACAATGGAAAGCAGCTTGCCCCTCTTCAAAAACCTTTTAAGGGATGATTTTTAAGAGGGCGCAAAATGGAATGAAGAAAACTCACTCCTAATGAATGTCGATGTCAGATAAACATCTTGAAAGTGCCCTTGAAAGCCTGCATAAATAGTTTCAGTTTGTTTGGTTATATTTTCAGTAATACTGTTGATAACAAACTGGAAAATATGAAAACTACATGTGACAGCACTTCTGACAGGAATGAGTTCCCCGATCATGTTCCGGCCATTACAGAGCCCCACAAGGGCTCTCCCACAGCAAGCTGATGCCAGATCCGGCAGCCCTTTCTCTCCCCGCGTAGTCCCGTTCACTGAGGGAGGACTGGTTCATGAGTGAGGGCAGCACATAGCAGTGAACCTATGGTAAAAGTAAACAGGTACCACATTTCAGTTCCTTGCTGACAGTAAGTGAAATTTATCACTGTGTCTAACTTGCAGAGCTCCTTAGCTGCTCAAAATAGTGAAGGACACCAACATCTGGAGCTAGAGTGACCCTTCTTTATTAAATCTTGCACCACACTCTATGTTAAAGATTTCTTGTGGGGACACAACCCTTTTGGGTTGCAAATGTCCCATATCTAAGTGGGTATCAAATACACATTTCCCTTACTGAGCAAAATATTTTAAGAACTGTAATAGTCTGATCAAGATATTCTATTACATGCCAGTCTTCCACATTTTATCTAAACACTAGTTTGTTCATATACACAACAGCAAGACAAAAGAGAACTGACAATGCAGATACGTGACACCAACTAGATCACAAAACAGCTTTCTGGTAGAGGAAATCAACGGGGAATCAGGAATGTCCTCCCGCTGGCTCTACACATGGTATTCTACTCAGTGAATGAAAAACTGGATTGTTTCACCGAAACAAACACAGTGAGCAATGGTAACCCAGAGCTGCAAAAGTTTTCATTTAATGAACTCGGTAAACTAATCATGTTTCCATAACTCAGTCTGACAGGTTGATTTCCCACCTGAAAGGAGGCAGCTTCTTCGACCTGAAACCACCTACAGAGCTAACCACATGCTCGCTGCCGCCTTTATTCAAGAGAGATGACATGCTTGGATACTGATAGGGAACCAGCAGAGCACTGGAATAAAATCAAGCAATATGCCTTGCATCATGCTCCAGTGTGCTTGGAGATTAGAAATACACCTTCAAACAGGGAAAGGTAACCACGAAAAGTTATCACAAATCTGTCTTCAGGGTAATCTTCATTCAGCAATAAAGCTACCAAAGTCCATTTTAAAAGGTTTCAGGGGAATTCAAAAGGTGCTATTTCAAAGGCATATTGTAAAAAGTACAAACCCATTGTGAAGCTTCTAAAAGCAAAGACAAATATAATCTGTGAATTCTTTTTTCTTTCTTTCTTTTTTTTTTTTTTTTGTACAGAGAAGCGTGACCAGCTACCTAGTAAAATAAAATGTTGCCACTCTTCTCATAAAGACTAAAAACTTTGTGAGCTGAGCTGGCATCTCGCACAAAATTTCCAGAAAAAAACCACTGTTTGAATATCAATTGTATTTAGCTAGTGAAAATCAGGATGCTATGAATTTTTCCAACTTGTGTTTAGATTTATCAAAAGTTCAGGTTTGTAACCTTCTCCTCAACCCCAAACTATTTTTCAATGACAAGTCACTTTCTTCCCCATTAGAAAAAGGCAGATAGAGATGTCATGTCCTCAAGTTAGATCAAAGCTTTGAAAATAAGAACTGGCATGACTGGCTCTTCCTTCTATAACAGACACTATTCATACTTCTTAAAAAATCCGAATTCTGTTCCCCTTCCTTGCCTGACTTCACTGTCAGTCTTTATTATTTTTCAGTCTTTATTGTATGTACTCCAGGAGCTCTTGCTCTCTACAGCTCTGACTCAGGAAGTGTGTTTAAAGTATGCTTTAATTTAAGCACATACCTACATCTTAAGCATCGAGGCATATGCTTATGTGCTATTCTAGATGAATGTCTTTATCCCCTCCTCTCTGCCACTTTTATCCCCTAGAGGGTCTTTACCAGGTAAAACACAGATCCATTTGTGTAAATCTCACTAACTTAGGGTTTGTTTAGAATGAATCAAGACAATTTTAAACCCGTCACTGCTTAAAAACTCTTACCTTCTATCATGTTGATACTGCACATTAGTTTTAAATGTAGATGAACTAAACATGTATTCAACTTCTGGTCTTAAGCAGCTGGAAATTAAGGTAAACAGCACTGAACTTTCATTGTTAAAGGAAGAAAATTAAAAAGGAATCCCTTTTTGATCTTAGGGATCTACAGTCCGGGAAAATAAAGATCCATATTGAAATAGAAAGTGGTAAGAAATTGTAAAAAGCTGACAACTCATTACTGCAGGACAGTACAAAGTTCTGTTTGAAAATCTAATAAGGTATGTGGAAATGCTCCTGTAATTTAAGCAGAGTTAGGAGAAGGTGACAATTTTAAGTGCAGCTATTTGCTAGCAATAGTAACACTTTAATTCCGTATCTTTGCAAATTAAACATGTGTTGTTTAGCTGTTTAAAAAAAAAAAAAAAGTTGCTTGAATACCTGAAACTTTGAAAAGTCTAATTTTTCTTTTTTTTTTTTGTAAAAACATTATTTCCATAATTCTCTGGAATTAAACATAGCCCAGGGTTGTAGCTTAAGAACTCATCCCTGGTTTTTATTATCAACTTTCTTAAGATATTGTTTCAATTTTGAGCTTTACATTCAATGAGAAAAATACCCCAGCTAGAAAATCCACAGTGGGACTTCCTTTTAAACACGAGGGCCTGGTCTTCCAGGAATAGACATCCCTTATCTGCCAAGCCTGTTGATTTCACATTGTACAACAAATTACAACCTATAAAATTTTAAGGGAAGAGAGGTCATTCCATAGGATAATTAGTAAAAAGATGTTACTGCAGTAAAAGATATGAGTTTAATCCTTCAATGTGATATTCACTAAATGTAAACAGAGAGAACACGCAGGGAAAAAAGATACCGTTACAGTTTTAGCCAAAACATGATATTCTGGAATTTCTGTAACAATCTATGTTCACATTTTGTTAATTAAACAGTAACTATGAAAGCAAACTTGAAATAACATATCTTAAATCCGAGTTTCCATTTCACTTGGTGTGCTTGCACTTTGTCAGACATCAGAGACAGAACACGGCTATCGACTGCAACATCACAAGTGCACACAATAAAAGCTCAAACGCTAATCGTTTGAGAAAAGAAATAAATTTCTCAGACCAAATACTGCACTGTACTAAAAAAACCTCCAAGAAACAAAGAGCTGTCAAGACGGCAGAAAAGAAGAAGGTGGCTTTTGAAATATTCATGCTGTAAGTGAGCTCTAACACTTACTGGAAACAACGTGATGTGGGGAAACAGAGGGGTGGGAGGGGAATTATTCAAAGATTACAGATTAAAACTAATTGCCTTGTTTGAATCTTCAGTTAAAGGTATTTCCCAAAGACATACGTAAATCCATCCTTGGTTATTTTATTTTTTTAAATGGGAGTAAGATTACAGCAGTCTGGATTAGTATCACAGCTGCACTCTCTCAGAACATCAGTGACTCACAGATACGCCTTTTAACGCAGAACCCTTTCTTTAGTCTTACAGAAAAAATACGTGATTTCCTGTGTTCTGTGGGAACTTTGGCTTCCTGAGAGCACTGTTTAGCTTGTTCTCATAAATCTTCCTACTAAATGCAGAAAGCTCAGTAAAACTCACTCTCTTACTTAATCAAACTTATTTTACCAGGCTTTATTCAAACAACATCTAAGTAGTTAAACTACCTCTCTATCGTTCACTGCTGCTTTCAGCTCCTGTGGTTTTTTAATTTATACGCTCATGTGAAACTGCTGTATCAAAAATAGAAGACAGGAAGTTATCCTCACATATGTTTTTATTCAGGCTTTAATTAGACACATTGTATAAAGGATATATACAATACTATTCTCCTCTCAGGCCAAGCAACCATTTCAAAATTCTCTTCCATTCGGTCACCTTTTCCCTGTCCTTAACTACCAGCTTGTGGCAGGTAGAATGATGAATAATCCATGAAGGCTGGATGGGAAGCGTCAGCATGGCATTGGGGCTCTTTCCTCACACTGAGAACGCAGCTGAAACTTAGTTAAGGCCTTTCAAATAGCACAGTATTTTCATTGTTATAGGTCGGGTTGTGTCAGCATTACCACCATAAAACCCCTTTCTTAGTAATTTGTAACTTAGACAAAGGTGGCCAAATCACAGAAGCATCTTCAGATTCACAGAAACGAAGATGGATTATGAAATAAATTTATGGCAAACAACTCACAGCACTATTGACAAAGCAATAAGACACTTAGCATTAAGAAATGAGAAGGTCAGCCTCTGAGACCAGTCAGCCCTCCATTAAAATTTGTAAAGGATGCAGATTATTCTGCCCTGTTTTGTGAGGTACGAACTGGACCTGCACTGAAATCAACATTACATAGGAAAACTGTATATATATATAAAAAAACCTATTTAAAAATAGCTTTACAAAATCCGAATGTATACTGCCAAACGTACAGAAATTGTGTGTATCAGAAAACTTTTTCCTTTCAAGTGATTCAAATTGATTTTGCTCAAAACAATGACAGAGTCTATTAGCCAACGGTAGTTACCTAAATACAGTTCAGCGCTGTAAGAGATGTACAAGAACAAATTTCTAATGCTACATTTAATCCTCTCTAAATTAGGCATGAAACAGAGTTAGTAATCTTGCAGTGCTTCTCAAGTTCCTTAAATAAAAAGGTAAGCCATAACTCATTATAAACAATACGCAAAAAGAGACACACACACACAAAAAAGAGACATTTCATCCTCGTGTTCAGTGATTCTCAAGGGAATTTTCATGTGACTACATGTAAGATGACCACCCATTTACAATAGCCCTAGTTTTAACAGTGAAAGTATCCTATTAG
>VXBO01010258.1:26285-64830 GCA_013400135.1 Rhinoptilus africanus | reverse complement strand
AAAAAAAAAAAAAAGAAAAAAAGGGAAAAAAAAAGCAGCAGACAGGAAGAAAACAGATGGAACCGTAAGACAAGAGTGACTAGCAAAACCTATGACGCAAGACACAGCATTCTCACCTAGGAGGTCTGGTGGACCTTCTTCTGTTCTCTATACTTATGTGAGCCAACCATGTTACCTGGGTATCACAAAGAGAAACTAACTTGGTTTTGAAATGCACACACCAGGACAGGGAATATATGCTCCTTTATAGGGATGGAATACCGAGGCCTGAAAATTGGCTCAAAACTATCTGATGAATAAGAGAAGGGGATTTGGTAGAGTTCAGGGCTCAAACCCTTGATAATAAAGCACTTTTCTTCTGAAACAACAGTGGCTTGCCTATTAGCACATCAGCAAAAGCACGTAATTCCATGCCATTCCTGGAGTGAGAGGCAGCAGGTTTTGCCAGTGTTTTTTCTGACTCAGTCTAGTAAATACCAGCAGTGGGAAGGAATTCAAGTGTTTTCCTTCCAAAACTGCAGCAATTCTGCCAGGAGAAAGGCTGGCATTTTTGCAAAGCTGTAGATGCAGCAAAAGGCAGGAGGACACCCTGCTGCTTTAAAGCTGCCTTGTTCCAACCTCAGGCATATCAATTACGTATGAACACATTACACTCACGGGAAGAGCTCGGAATGCAGTCAATGGGTGAAGAGACTCAGTCTGAGCAGCCATGGTCATTAGGATCCACTGCTAAAGGATGCTTCAATAAAACATCGAAGAGGTGGCCAATGGTGGGAAAGGCCACAGAACACAGACAAACATCCACCAGACAAGAAATGTGGAAGAAAATAACATGGACAATAATAAAGATATATCAACCTTACAGAAGAACCACCCTTACCGATAGTTTATTAAAACCACTTCTTCCCTGAATCCTCTGAATATCTTTGTTAGGAGAGACGACGGCAGAACTCTCCTTAGCCACAGTTATACTGGAAAACCATTTGATTAATGGCAGCTCTAACTAGAAAATGAGGGCTTGTCTATATTACTGTTCACGTGTTTGATTCAGTATCTCAGACTCTGAACTACATGTATTATACATGACACTCAAACACCTCCTTACAGTAACAAGCACCTCATTTCTATGGCCTTCCTCTTGTCTTCCACACTATCACACCGACTCCGCAGGCCCTGAAAGCTAAATGCAAGGAGCAGTCGTAAGAAGGTGGGTACAAAGGAATAAGAGGAATGATAGAGCTAGCAAACACACTGCTCACAACACAAAGAAACAAAAGCATTGATCATGCCATGATCTGACCATCCATGTCATGTAAAAGTTTTACAGTCTCACATTTTCCTTCCACTCTGCTTTTTCCACTCACTGGGAGAGGCTCAATACGTATCTAACGTACCTAAAGAATATCAGACACTGAGTAAATGAAGGGAAACCAAAAAAGGTTGTATCCACTGGAAGCAAAAGGAGTTGAAACTACAGGGAAAAGATTTAATGAGTTCCAGGAGAAAGAAATAGGTACGTGAGACTGACATCTCTTAGACCCCGGAATAACTTCTCAAAAGAAACAATGGAACCCAGCACTTTGGATCTATTTAAGGTAGGATCAAGCAAAGCACAAAAACCCTGTACTGCAGGGAGCAATCAACACTGAAAGAGAAAGACAGAACCACTAGGTGGTCTTTCATCTTTAGCTCAGACGTTTCTAAATTTGTCATTAGAAATTTTTGCTATGGATTTCCTTTTTTTTTTTTTTTTGTTAATCATTAGAATGACTACGAAGCAATTGAAAGTGAAATCCTTAACGCTACAAGCATGCTGGCCTGTTTTTGAACACTCTTCAGAGCTTCATTCCATTTAGGAAAATACTAAAATGCCTAAACATAGTCTCTACAAATGTATATAACCAAACCATAATCTTGACGATGCTTCTTTAGAAAATTCTTAGAATGGCAAAATAAATAAATCTCTCTGAAGAACATTCTTCACCTGTTCGAACAAAGAGGAAAGCTGATATTTGGAGGATCTGTGTTCAGCCCTGAGAAGCTGTTAAAAATAAGGCTGTGTGAAATGCTTCTGTCGAAACACAGCCCACATAACCCTTACGCCATCAGAGATTTTCTCCAACCTGGTCTCTGGTTTTATTCAAGGATTTGGACCAGTTTTATGAAAGATCTTGAAACCAGTATAATAAATGACTTCATATAAAAATTATGCCCTACTTTCACACCAATGCTTCTGCATAACCACTGAAGGCGGAGAAGCCTGACAGAGGTGCGGAATCAAGGCGTACAAGCGGAGAAACCTGAACGCTGATTTTTCACATTCCTGACTGATGAGGCTTTGGGCAATTCAGTTTATCTGTAAAAAGAAACCAGCTGGAGTAGAGAAGGCTGCTGGGTTTTGCGCTTAGGGCAAACACAGAGCACTGGTGAATGGGACAGTCCTGGGAGCCAGCCCTCCTCCCTGACTCACAGGTGCCGCAGTCCAACAGGTAGCCCAGAGGCTGCCTCCAGTTGCCAGGCAGGATGCCTGCCTCTGCCTGCAGCCGTGCGTCCCTGGAGGGAGGGAAGCATAGGGATGGACTGGACTCTGTGTCCCAGAGCGGGGAGACCAACTGAAGGAAAGTGAGGCTAAGGCAAGACAGGACAGCATCCCAGCACATCATGGTGCCCGCTTTGCTTTCCCAGGGGGATCAACTTAGACCATTCTCTGATGAGAAATGGGTACAGACCCACATCACAGGTCAGATCTAATAAGCTTAAAAAAAGCACACAGGCCTCTCATGTAAGGTCTAGGGTAACAGCAAGGGAAGTTTCACCAGAGCTGCAAAAATAGATGAACCCCTTAAAAACAGGCAGGGACAAACAGAATGGGGTATGCTTGCTAAACACAAACGTCAGTCACAAAGCAGATCTTCAGGTTGTCACACCACATTACAGGCGCAGTATATTTTCCTCTCATTTGTCACAGAAACTTTTGAAAGCATTTTGAATTTAACCAATCCAGGAAAAGTAACACTCTCTAGCTGATACCCTCTCTGTGACTGCTGCACCAAGGCCTGAGCCCAGCAGTTCCTGACACTTATTGCCTCTTCCAGCATTCCTCTCTTTGATTTCCAGCGGGAATTGCAGTGTGGTTGCTCATGCTGTGCATCTCAGGAGTATTTGCTGACTCCTCAATTTTTTAATGAGAATATTCCCAGGGCCCCAGTAAGCCTATTTCATAGATTCATAGAAGCTGGAGATGGAAAAGACCTAGGTCATCCAGCCCATGCCTTCGCTTCCCCTCCCTCCTTCCCCACTTGGCCAGTATGTGATTGTTTCCTACGACGTATTTCTTTCCTGTTTGCTGGTCCAGTAACGTCTGATTTATCCACGGCATAAAATAACTGCAGATAATTAATTACATGCTTTCAGTGAATACACAGCAAACTGCCTACCCAGAACTCAGGCTCCCACAGCAGCAGACAGCCGACTGAATTAATGTACCAAGCAAACAATAATGTTGCTCACCAGCTCCTTAAATTACTTCTGGAGGCCTTGGAACATTTTCTGGAACTTTCAGAATTCAGCTTTCTGAGGATAAGGTTACTTTTTCCCACTGATCCAATTTGATTTCTACTAATTTTCTGCTACATGTTTTACTCAATTTCATTTACAATTTAGTTACCAAAGAAAAAGAGCAGTCTCAGGGTCCAAGGTTGGGTTTTTTTCCCCTTCTCCTCAGCTTCTACCAGCAAGCCTGGCTGTGTTGCAATAGGCAAGAGAGCATAAAATGTGTTTAAGCAATGAATAATAACTGAGGAAAAGAATGTAAGGAAAAGTTTCACTTAAGAAAACTCTCATTTGGCATTTTGTTTTAAATATGTTTTTAAAGGTCAACTACTCTTGAAGGACTTTAAAGGTTGAGGAGGAGGATCTCAGTATCTGAGCAAAATAGAATATATCATAAGGTAGCAGCCGTTATGCATGGGGAGTTTGACAAATTACAAGGTCAGTGACCATCATACTTCACCTGCTTCATTTTTGCACTTACTATTCACGCTCCATATTGCAAAAAATATATAGCTTTTCTTACATTTCTTTTGCTGCTTCACACATAGTCTCTATCTCTCTCCCCCATATGAGTATTGGTCAGGAATACCAAAGCCACAGGACACTTGATTCACATTTTGCTACAAAGGTACATAACCCCAGCTTTCCCCCACCCCACCGGTCTCCTGACTCTAACTCTAAGACAGCATGAAAACAAACAGGTAAACTGAAGTATTTGAGAGAAGAAAAAAATGAATACCCATCTCATTATCTCTCACGTTTCAGCTTGTGGTTCATTTTTGGAGGAAAGAAGTAGATAATCCTCTGAACAAGAGGACAGACTTGCACAGGTGTGGGGGAAGTTTCTCACAGTCCAGCGACCTGAGGGACTGTACGAGTAACCTGCAGAGCAACCAGAGGACTCTCAGGAAGGCATGCGTCACTCTCCTTGCAATAATAAACAAAAAATTGCTGCAGCTATGAACTCTTCCTTTAAGCCACACAGGATAAAATTTGTATAAAACAAATCATAACACACAGGGAAAAGCCAACAGTAGGCTAAGTGACAGTAGGTTAACAGAGCAGTTCCTGTAGTGTTAGGAAAATGCAACGCTCCTCTTAGGATGTCATGTCTCCCAAAATAAGCCCCTCCATTTGTGAACTGTGGACTGTTTTACTTCTTATTAGAATAAGCCATGTCTTCTGCTATGCCCTTCAAACCTTCAAAGAAGAAACAGCTAACAGTAAATTGGGTTCAGACCAATAATTTCTCCAAAAAGATGGACAGAAGAACACTTATATATTGGCCATCAATCTCTTGATCTTATTTTCATTTTGTATCGAGAAAAGCATTATGTATATAGCTTTGCATATCTGCCAGTGACAGGATAAAAAAAAAAATAAATCTTACTGACATTTAGATGTACAAAATACTTTGATACCTCAAAGATATCCTTAATGCATCTGAACATTCCTTTACGGGCTTGTTTCACTCTAATCCCTTAAAGGACTTTCAGATCCAGCTCTGAAGCTGCCTAGTCCTAAACTTGCAAACTGCTATACACTACTGTGCCTTTGACTGTAAATGCACTCAATAGAAAACCACATCTGGAGGGTTTGGGGAGGCAGCAATGATAACACAGCCACTATCAGCCTGTTTGAGGATGGGAGGGGCAATCCACGAGCCCCTGTGATCTCACTAGTATTTTCTAATGAAATGTTTGAAATACTGATATCCAGCCCTTCAAGCTTACAAGCTTTTTGACTTCATAATTTGAAAATCTTTAAGCTCGAAGTCCATGGTTTGGGATGCTATCATTGCATACACTGAACTAGACTTCCTCCTTTTACATTAATGTAAAATCTGGATGAAAGGCCCCATGCAGGTCAGATTATCATAAATTCAATTTCCTCAACTGTTAAAAACAAACAAGATACATACACTATGTGCAGGCTTGCTCTGAGGACAGTCTTGCCTTTGAAACAACTGAGATGCAGTGTAGGTTGACAGCCATTGGTTTTCAAATGTTACTGGAAAGAACAGTTTAAATTCTACTATTTCTTAAAGATATCCACCATACCCTCATTCCATAAACATAGACCAAACTTTTATGATGTGCACTTTAGGTTGGGTTTTTTCCTCACGAGAATCTTCCTGCTATCATCAAGGGCTTTTGAAGCTTGTTCAAAACCACAAATATTTGTAAGTGCATCCTATGCTCTACTAATCAAGGCAAGTGCTTATTTATAACATCACTGCTTGAGTCAGTAATCTCCCCAAAAGCCTCCCCTCCTTTCTTTATATGTGAGACCTGAAACTGGCCTTTATTTTAAATACACCATGAAACCAGGGCCTGATCTCTCCCCATTATACATAGGGTCATTTCTGAAACACATTCTTTTTGTGATGAATTCAATCCATGCTACAGCTCTCAAGAGACTAACTGCAGCTAGAGCACAATCATAGCAACTAAGGCTCACTCTTGAGTCCCTAAAAGTTTTGGGGATTCCCCCCCCCCGCCTTTGTTTGGATAGAGCTTCTTAATTCCTTTCTTTCCTAAAGAAAGTGGTGGGTAAAAGGAATAAGAAGTATTCAAACTATTATGTGATGGTAATTGTTCTTATTTCATAAGCCTGAAAATCCTCTTTTTTCATATACTAAAACCTTTTCAGATCCTCTGAGCACAAATGTACTGGATTAACTTCTATTATGCACCTCAGGAATCTCTAGGCCAGAAGAGGTGACATTAGCTTCCACAAGAAAAGTTTCCAGAAAATAATTTATGGTTATTCACAAGGGGAAACTTTGCAAAATGTTCCAAAAATGCAAGCATGCCAGCAACTCCTGCTGGGATCAGGAGTATCACTTGCAGCACTGCTTTAACCACCGTTTCACCTCCACACTTGTCAATGCATAAATCTTTCATTATCGCTGGGAATAACTGAATGACACCTGGGAACAGTATTGAAGGAGGATGAAAAAACACCCTTAAGACTCCCACATTTCCTTAAACCAGATGCATTTGAGAGGAGATTTATCCAAAATATTACAGTCAGGCTCATCTTAAATATATTCATTTTATGTTCAGAGAATTCTTGAAATGTCGTAAGAGATAAATAAGTTCATACCCTACAGTTAATGAACACAGTATTGTAATTAATATGGACTGAATATTTCATTAGCAACACTGAGAGCCCATGTATAGAGAAATGATTGTTCTTACATCAAAATATATTTTAACTCCATTTCTAAATAAAAAGAGATAAAACTCACTAGGTTTCAAAAACTAGACTTTGGGTTCATTCTAGTGATTTGCTAGAGGCAGTAACTGATAAAGACAGGCTTTGTACTACCGTGGAGTTTACTGGGTAAATGTTTAGGATATTAAACATTTTAGGAACAGCAATCTCATGGCATGGTTCAATCTTCTTTACAATGTGACATCTGAAGTTTGCTCTGTGGGAAGAATTTACACAAACCATTGAGATTATATTTGAAATCTCGTCCCTATATCAATCCTATACAATCAGCTCAGGCAGCTTCCCCCACTATTGAAAAATTACTTAAGAAAAGGACGCCCATAGTCAAGTTTAAATTCACTATATAGATATCTGCTTTTCCAGTGGAAAAATAAAAAAAAAATTCAGGATCCAAAAATGCAAAAAAGTTCTGAAAAACATTAATTCATGCTTTTGCAGGATTTCTCTATTATGTTGGGCTAGTAAAAAAATTTCAGGATGCAAGGTGTTCAGGGCAGCAAGCCGTGTGTCTCCCTGTGTTTATAAGGTATCTAATTGTTAAAAGCACACTGAGTGTCAAAGTAAATAAAAATAAAATGGTAACTGTCATTGTCTTTAATGGCAAAAATATTACTCTATCAGACAAAAACCATAATCTATATATCTCAAAGTAGATCAAAGATACGTGCATCTACATTTAAATAATAATATATGGTGGCGTGTCAAGTACAAAGCCTTATCTCTGCATACTTGTAAGCCATTCCATTAAATCTGTGACAGATACTTACTGGGATGACCCCATATAGGGCCTTTATGAATGCACTGTTTGTGCATTGCTGGTCTAATTTTTCATTTTTATTCAGGTTCAGTAAGTATCTTCTCTTACAGCTGTGATAAGCAGGCAGAAGCTGGGAAGGCTGCCCTTCGTGGTTCTGCCCACCAAATGTCCCTCTAGAAGCAGCCACTGATCAATTCCCAGATGGCACACGACCTTCCCAAATGACACTCCTGGCCCAGCTGGGTCACATTGCTATAGTTTGCTAAGCTCATGGCTGAGCATACATCAATTCCATTTGGACAAATTCAAATACATCATTTAAACAGGCCAAGAACCTAACGGTTTTGGGTCAGTCATGAGTATGCTCACAGGGAAAAAGTGAATGCATTCACCTTTATTTTTTAGCTACCTGCCATCTCACTTATTAATACCTCATTGAAGTATTTGCTGTTGACTGAATATTCAGCTCAAGGTAAAATTTCAAATGTACAGATTTATATTTGTTATGCTTCATTACAGTTGAGTCTGCATTTATGGTATAACATGTTAGAAAATACTTCATACTGCTGTTTTAAAATGTCTTTCTGTTTCCCATGCAACAACTCCAAAGAAGGTAAAACATCTTTGTTACCAGGTTTGCTTCAACTAACCTACCTTTCTTCAACAGAGAGGAAATCTCACAATAGTTTTACAGAAATTGCTATATATACATACATATAAGCATTTACATATGTACACTCACATACATGCACACACAGGATGATATTTTGGCAATTAAGGTATTTCTAAAGGGATGCTACATGAGACTGCTCCTCTGCTTTTCTTGCTCTGTCCAGATTCTTAAATAAATAAATGAATGCAATATAGTGGGAAGATGGGAGAGACACTTATTAATGCATACATTTGTCCTGAGACTTCAAAAAATTAAAGTGACCTTCAAAGCCGATCAGACAGAGCCACGGTTATATTCCTACTAGTCACAGAACCAATAATGAAAGTTTAGCATCCCTCCGAGTTAGTCCTACTCTTTCTGCTTCAATTTATATCAGAAATAACCTAGATGACTCTGTGCTGTTAGGAATGGACTGAGTCCCCAAACAGGTCAATCTAAATTTTATTAAAAACAAAGAGACAAACCATGGTCCTCTGGGAAAAGCAAAAGTCAATGGAAATCCATCCATGAAGAGATACATTTATAAGTGAAACATCTATGCATAACTCATAATTGCCTAATATATGTAGCCTGATACAGACTAATGGAAGGAGATATTTTTTGTCAGGGGAATTTTTTCTTTTAAAATTAATTTTTTTTTTTTAAACATTCCATGGAATCACATGGCTTAACTTAGCTACTACTTCATTGACATTTTCGTATCAAAAAAATGCAGCTCTTCTTGAAGCTGCTTTTCTTGAACAGAGCAGGATGGCTAAAGTTATACATCATCAGAATCCAAGCCACCAGAAAAGTGGAAACATGATGAAGAACAGCAGGGGGGAAGAAAGGGATGTTTATCAGGCTAGTACCACACCTTTTTGCTTTTTTAACCCACTGTTTCAGTAGAGGTTGGAAACACTGTTTTGCGGTCTAATCTTGCATTGAAATACACCACAAATGTGTTTCAGAAAGCAACTGAGATAAGCAATGTGCTGTGGTATCTGCTTCTACCATTTTCTTCTTCTGTCACAGGAAAAAATGCAGAGGAGTTGATGAACTAGCGCATCTTGTCTCACTTGTTACCATTTGACAGGAACAGTTTCCAGAAAATGACCTCCCTACAATACAAGAATTGCTGCGAAGATAACTTTTTTCTTTTCTTTTTTTTTTTTTTTTTACAGGATGGATTCAGTCATGTCAGATTTATGACATATTCCTCTACAGAATATCACTGAGCATTTAGGGGTCCTTTTGCTGTTGACTGGACTGGTTTTAACTTGTTTGCTGTGAAAGAGGCTGTAACCTGCACAGGGTAGAAGGGAGCACTGCCCAGCATCCAAATCTCTGATGCAGCTTGTGTGACTTACCCGACCTACATAAACATACTTTTCCTGAAGAGCCTTCTGAAGTGTCATACACCACCCATAAGCCACATTAAGGACCAAATTATTAATTTCAAAAAGCCAATTATTTTTTTCAAATATTTCCCCCCTCCAGATCAACATATAACCTAGTATATTATTCCTAAGTATTCAAAACAATGACGTTGGCTCTCAAGTTCAGNAATGGTTGGACTTGATGATCTTAAAGGTCCCTTCCAACCTCAGCGATTCTATGATTCTAAGTATTTAAGCCTATCGAGGCCTGCACCCCAGTGGCCAAGAGCAGACACCAAAGATTAACACCTAAGACTGCTCATCGAGGCTTCCCTCACGACGCTCCTACTCATGTGTGATTTTAACAAGCTGTTACACTTTCCTCCTTCACCTGAAGCGTGAGGAGAAAGCCTGTCCCCGGTGGGGCTGCAGCCGGTCCCCCGAGCCCTCCCTATGTTCAGATGTCAGTGATGCCTGTGCAGCCGGTCCTGCCCTCCGAGGGATCAGCTGGCTGGAGGGGGACAGACATGAGACCTATTAGCACCTCCACAGCTCAGGACAGTCTGCCTGATTACAAATTCATTGAAATTAATTAATTTTTAATTTCACACTAACCTCAGCTATTATAAATCAAGCCAACGGGGCCAGGGAAACATTCACTGAAATACGAAACTGTCTGTCAAAGAAGCGCCTGATCACAGGTTCAACTTCAGCAATCTGTCGCTTGAGAGACAAGAAGGAAGCAAATTACTTTTCACAGAAATTATTAGAAAATATTGCCTTGATTAATTATGCTGTTTCAGAAAGGGCACAAAAGGAAAAAAATATTATACCAGTCTGAGCTCTGTGAGCCAGGGTCTGGTATTCCAGCCTGATGAATGGTTTAATCATCTGGAAAATCTATGCAAAAAAAAAAAATTAACCTTTTTTTTTTTTTTCAAAAGAAGGAGTAAAACTCCCTATACACAATAAAAATAATAGAATATATTAACATCCCTGTATCAATGAAAGTAATATCTAGGCTCTTCATAGATGTTTTTCTCACTATTCTCGGACTTCTCTACCATAGCTCCAGGGAAAGGGAAATAACCTTATTTAGAGATATTGACAGGTTCGATAAAGATTGAGTTGCTATCCTTCCTGCCTTAACATGAAGCAGTTACCCATCAAATACATCTCTACAAGAGGAGCACGAATCAGTTCCATCAGAACTAAATCTCCTCCAAGATACACCACCTCCTCCTCTCATCAACAAAATTCAGGGGCAGGGGGCACGTTGCTTACTTTCTAGTTTTTGAAGTCCGGATCTACTGTGTTGGAAATACGAATTCAAACCTTGGTTAGACCTGGTCTGACCACACTGGAATAAATGGAAGAGTAACTACTTTCATAAACTTCTAAAAATCAAGGGTTTTTATACAAGTGCTGTTCAGCACTTTAGCACATATACATGGAAAGGATCTGACTTTTTTTTTTTTTCCTATATATAAAAGAAATGTAGTAGTTTTACAACCTTAACCATGGTCCTTCTAGGACAGAAACAGAAGATTCAGTGGAAAGGTGGGAATTTTCTCTTTCCCAGGAGATAAAACTCTTACACCAAACTTTGTTGGCATTAGTATTTAATTTTAAATTTAAAAATCACTGATACCTTTACTAACGGTACCAACTATGCCAATTTAAAACTATGTTACTTTTCAGAATAGGGAAGTTATTCCTGATTGAATTTTGCTCCCCTCCTTCTTTGGACAGAGACTGTTTCAGCAGGAGGATTCAATATTTGAAGCTGAAAATGTATTTCTTTTACAGAACCAGAATGACTTCAAAGCTACTCAGACATATAAGATTATAGCTGATTGGAAAAGCCTTCACCAAACAATTTTCTGCTCAAAAATACTGTTACATCAAGATTGAAATCCCTTCTCAAAACTGACAAGATGTGTGCATGTGCATACATATTTGGGTGACTGTGAGAAAGTAAATGAACAATCTATGCTTAAGCATACAAATCCAAGAATGTAATCCTAAAAAAAAAAAGGGTTATTGGAAGCTTACCGTCTGGTATTTCAAAAATACTCATTTTTTGAGCGTGTTTAAAGCACGGATTCTGATATTCGAACCTGTTTCATATTCCACACATACACTAGCCCTACATTGTCAGCTGGAAATAAACATTGAGCTGTTATGACAGAATACGCATGAGGCACGATCCTCCTGCATGGATAGGAAAGGAGAGAGTTTAAAGACTGCTCATGGCTGCATATGATATTTCAATAAAACTACTGTGCCCTGCCACCATTATAAATAGCTCAGTATAAATGTGTGCAAGTGCATTTCATAGCTGTGCCAATTATATACGTGTATGCTACATGCACGTAAATACAGGCAACAAACACTCAAGTTAGGTACAAAGCTGTGCTCTGAAATGCGTACAATACAAGCAAATTTAGACACTCAAGAAACCCTCTCTGCTGCCAACAAGGTGCCGGGATGAGCAAGATTACAAAAGATCAGTGAACTGGGATCCATATAAGCACCACAGCCCACCACCGAAGGCTTACATTTAGCTACTTGGCAATTACTCAGTAAATGCACTAGGAAAAAAAAGTAATTAAAAAAAAAAAAAGAGACAAGAATTAACCTTTTTCAATATTGTCTTTGTAAGCACTTTTGCGTTACGTATCCTAACTTTTATGTTCAACTTTATTTCATTTGATTCCATTTCCTCTTGAATGACTGATTTTTCTTTGTATAATATACCTAAAGATAAACACAGAAAGGTTAAAGACAAAAACAGTATGAAGGAACGACAGACTATCTTGTCAAAGGAACACGTGGAAATGTAAACACAATGGTTTTTTACAAGCAGCTATGAACCCACCCCTTAAAACAAGATGAAGAGATTATTTCACGTCAGAATATAGATGTCCACTTATGTGAGGGAGGAGGGGAGATTAAAATAATTATTCTTATATTTTGTATCACCAAAGTACCATAAGGTATCTTCACCCCCAGAATGCCTTCTTGGTAAGGTCTCGGTGTTTTAGGTGGTAGTTTTTGTTTTTTAAACAACTGTTCACAATAATTTTTTCATCTCTATATGTTTAAAGCGTAGCAGCCTGGAGAACACAGTAGCTGAATTAACAATAGAATCATAGAATCATTTAGGTTAGAAAAGACCTTTAAGAAATAATACCTTTGATTTGAAACTTAACCTTCAAAACCAAAGCCCAATTAATGTATCTGCAAAAAACCACAAAATGTGAGACCCTTCACTAAGCTTTTACTTTATTCTGTGGAAAATGAATCAGGAATAGCACCTATTACACTCATACATAATTTACTAAGCAAATAAAAGCAACACTTCTTCTGCAAGCCACTAGGTAGACGAACTATGAAAGTTAAACCTCAGGGAGAGGCATTTTAGGAACAGTAAAAGTCAGCTCACTTTTGTTGCAAGGGGCTTTCTCATATGATCTCATCCACAGTGATACTGCATTTATTCTCTTTCATTCAACACGGGAAAAAAAACACTTCACTTCTGATTTGTTTCAAGCTAGATGTTTTCCTCCCCTGAGAAGGTTTAAACACACATTATGAGCTTGGTCTAGTAATCACTCAAAGCAAAATTCTGACTCAAGCCTGCAAGAACTTGGTCTGCGTAAGGACCACAGGCTTGGCCTCTTGCGAATATTTTCACTTAATGCTGAAAGGCTTCTTTGTTTACTGTATTACCAGAACATGCATATGCGCTTATAAATGGGAGGCATTTATCATTCTCAAACAGTGATGAGGTGGCCACGGTTCATGAAGCAAGCAGAGAGATGAGACTCAAGAAATCTGAGTTCTGTTTCTCACTGGGCGACAGATTTATGCGACCAAGCAACTGCATCTTTTCCTATTTTAATACTCTATTTGTAAACTGTAGATGATATTTTATTATGCTGCAGAGTGCTTTTAGATTAATGAATTACATTCCCTGATTGATCATTAAACAAAGAGATTTCTTCGCAAATATAATCATCAGCAAAATGAAATATGAATGAGACACTATTTGATGAGATGCAGAGGAAGTAGGAAATCTCTCATTTAACAGAGCTAAAGTATTTCTATAACATCAAGATGCATTTTAGACCACCTTCACTAAAAGACCATTTTCTACAGCCACCAAATTTTGTGGCCTTCATGTGGAATTTCAGTTTTACTGTATTTACGAAACAGAGAAAGAAAAGAAAAGAAGTGTATAGGTAACTTGAGCCCTTACAGGGATGCAGCCTCTCGCAACTCTTTTGGGGTGCAGAGCGCCCACTCCTCTTTTGAGTGGCCATGTACCTCAAGTCCTCTGAGCTTGCAGATGTTTTTGCTTTAGCAGCACCTGTACAGCGCAATTGCTGCCTGCCCCTTTGTATAGGGCACACTGGTCTCATCACAATCCGCAACCCTCTCCCTAGCACAGAGCCCCAGCATGCCTGGGACCGAGGAAAGCTCAAGGCAGGACAGTGCAGGACCACAGCACATCAAAAAAAAGAGCCCTCGCTACAGGCAAGTGAATTCTTTCGTGTGCACCTGGGAATCCCAAAGCAGGTGACCTGCAATCAGGTCTGAAAAAAAGCAGACTGGCTGTTTCTGTACCAGGAAGGACGTGCTCGCCGAACACTAACAGAACTTCGCTACAGCCACCTTTTTAATGCACTTTAAACAGAACATGGTGAAGAAGGTCAGAAAGCAGTAAGCGGCACTATTCTTAGAGAGTCATTTTCCCCTACAAAAGTCCTGGGAGTATATTTACCAGAAATGCTAGAAGCAATGATTTTCCTGAATGAAGGATGAGCTGCATCCTGTTAGTTCCTGAGCATCGTTTGAACCCAGGTGTGAAAAGAAAAGGTCATATGAATAGCCAAAAAAAAATATGCAGTCTTAGTGAGCTATACAACTACTGGACACTGAAGAAAGAAAAGGGAGGGAAAAAAGGAAAAGAGTATAAACACAAGAAAGAAGGCAGGAAGCAAATAAAAAGTAGGTTATGAGACCAAGTCACAGAGGAGCTTGCAGGAGAGCCCAGAAGATCCACCCTGAGGTGAAGGTGGGAATTCGGGTGTGGAGCAGGAGCAGCACCTCGCCCAGCACTGGAGCCTGGCACCCGCATCCGGCCAGAGCCATCGCCTTCAGCTGCCCGGAGACCCACAGCGGCTATGTGCATACAGACAAACTGTTAGAAAGGGCCTTCATTTTGCCCCCTTCCAAAAAGGGATGCAATCCTGTACGAAAACTTGCTCGCGTGACAACCCTGTGACAGGGAAAGAAGTCCCTCTCACCTGCGCATCCAGCAGCTGCGGGGCTGTGACCGCCTAGGCTCGCCGCACCGCACACGGCAACAACCCGCCTCTGCAGCGGATCCCGGGACAGCTCTGTGCCTGCTGCCACCTCAGATGGGCCACAGCACTGGGGGGTGAGCATTTCAGCTCAACAAATCTACCAGGAACTGGCATCTGAGGCAAATCAGAGAATCGCAGAATCGTTTTGGTTGGAAGAGACCTTTAAGACCATCGAGTCCAGCCGTTATCTCAGCACTGCCAAGTTACCACCAAGCCATGTCCCTCAGCGCTCCATCTACACGACTTTTACACGCGGGTACGGATGGTGACTCAACCACTTGTATTTCATCACTGAAGAAAGCGTGAGGAAGAAACTGCAACTTAGAAAGAGAACATTTCAGCTCTCATAAAGAACATACAACATCTGTGAACAAAGCTGAGAAGATATGAACTATAAAGTATTAACGAAAGCCATCCATTCGGAACACAATAATTTACTGCATTATTTGAATAATTATTTTTGAACAGTGCTCTGTAATGAATTATGAGCTTTCCTCTAGCTAAACGAAACTAAAACAGCTGTTAAAAAAAGAAACTGAATCACAGTTCTGATTAAGCCCAGCAAACACACACTGTTTTTGGCTACAGACACTAGAGCTGCTACAGTGTTTAAACAACACTAATACTTAATTTCCGCACCAAGTTTTGATTCTTCTCACTGCATATGCCTTGGTAGCTAAGTCTTTAAAATAGAGTTTTAAAACACACCTCCCATATTTAAAAGCATTAATTATTATTTTATGCCAAAGTTTGTCTCTCTCCATCAACGCAGCTAAATTCACAGAAATTCAATTTCTTTTTGCATTAGCACCATGTGGTTTTAGACGAAATGCGTAACACGCATTAGTTGCTTTTGAACATACCTTGCATTAGGTGAAATTTCCCAATTGCAAGTTTTGTTACTTGGCATTACCGACAGGGCAATGCACTACATGGCAGCAGTGGCCTGCGAGCCGAATACGTCCCCTGGTCACAAAGCTTAGTTCATGCTGACTGCCAGCCCCAGCATGGGGTCATCTAGCCCGATCCAGCAGCTTCTGTTCAGGTTAAGATGGAGCGTCCCATGCTGGGACAAGTAGCCTCTTCAGGCTTCACCCCCGTGGTTTCCATATGTTTTCAAATAAATCTCCTGTCCTGTATTTCATAAATTACTCTCACAAGACACGCAAAGCGAGTAAAGGCCAGACTTTCAGTTCTTCCCTTTGTGGGATGTATCTAGGTATTTATAAATATCTGTGCAGAGATATTTGTATAGGTATGAAAGAGAGAAAATACATATCAAGACAAAAAGAGTGGGAAAAGGACAGTTCTTCTTTTAAGGCATTGAAAGGACTTATTTGAACCAGAAGACCAGATTCAAAGCCCTCAGGCATGCAGGAAATGCCGTCCTGTGACTGTAGTAATTTATGCAAATTTCTAAATTATGGGTGCATGACAGTTGCAAACCATTTCAATATATTGCTAATTGAAGCATTTTTCATGCACATAGCTATAATGAAACTGTGATCATGAGGAATCTGTAAAATAAAAACAGCAATAAAACCAAAGCCTTCAGGTTATTGTAATTCTTCTGTAACAAGACATTTGAGGACAACTGGTGATATTTTTTGTAACTGATAGCAAATATTTATTTTTAAAAAAGCCTTGATGTACAAACATTCCATTAAGTTTCTTACAAATACCTAGGATACATAAAGCTGGCAGAATTGGACCCTGAATAATAAGAGTTGTAAAAACACCAGTGTGTACATAGCTACCTATATTCTAACCTAAATTTCAGCTGGACCAAATTACATCCACAAATACACTAGTATTGCAAATATTTGCGCTGGTGAAGAAGCTGCTGCTTTAAGACATTGTTTTTACATTAAATACTTGTTAAAGAATCTCTTTAATTACTTGTTTATTAAATTGATCATTTGAAAGTTGGATTCCATCTATTCGTAAAATCACATTGCCAATTGCTTTTGTTTTCTAATTGGATAACATGCACTTAAATTAGTATCAAACAAACATTACCTATGTAGCTGAAAAGTTTGTAAGTTCATGTTGACGTTAGTTACAGAGGCCAGCCATCTGGAATCTAAAAGAATACCACTTGACTAATATCATTAGCTCACCAGCTGTCTTGTATTTTAAATTACAACATAATACAAAGTGCTTTTGAATCACTGACAGAGCTAAAGATCTTCACTAGGTAAATTGGCTGAACAATTGATTCATTTCTAATGTTGTAGATTTCATAATCTGATTTGTAAGGTATTTCACAAATACAAAAAGAAATTTGTTCACTGATTTATTGTACTGCTTTCCCTAATTGTAGAGTGATCCATTGCTATTTAAGAGGAATATAATTTCATAAAAAAGCCATAGGTTCTCATCTGTCCAAGAATTTCTTATGGTTTGAAATGTTTGGCTTGCTCCCATCCAATCAATAGGAACTTTGCAACGGATTTCAGAGACGGCACAAGCAACCCCTCTATACAGTCAGAGATTTTGCATAGAAAATGTAAAGAAAAAAGAAAAAATATACTCCACCAGGCAACCATTCCCCCATGCCCCACCTTTATAGAAGGTGAAAGCAAGTTTTGCTGATGAGGAAAGCATTCCTCCTCATTCAGGCCACTGCCGTTTTCAGCTGACAGACTCCAGCATGCCATCATCTGTCTCTGTCACGGGTTCCACCGACTCCTACTGAGAGCCAGCAACGAGCATCAATCCTCAGCCAAACAGCCTGCCAGCTATTTGAGACGGGGAAGCTGGCTTTCTCTACCCACCACTCTCTTACCTAAACAGGAACAGAGGAGACAAGGATAAAAAAGGTAGCCTGTGCAAAGGTCTGCAGGTTCATCACAGCATGAGAAGGTGAAGTAAAAAGTTATGTCAACAACAACAAAGAAAAAATTATTGCTTTGATTTTATGAATAGCGGCTGATGCAGAAGGTGAGGCATGCTGCGTGCACCATAACCCCTTCCTCCTGCCTTCTTCACACATGTCCCCATTTTTCAGGGAAAAATAGCCACGGAGGCACTGGCTATTTTTACTAGTTTCTTTTCAGGAAACCCCTCCAGAATGAGCAATCCGTTATTTTTTAGGAAATATTTATTTGAAATCATGAAAGCCTTGCAAACATCTCCAATGGGACTTGAAAAAACTTTTCATATCACCCTCTATCAATGGTTGACTTCATAAACTCCATACAAAAATCACAATCATCACACCTTTTCATGTTTTCAACTTGACATAAAGAAAACTCTTAATGGGACCCGGTGTGAATGATTCTCTTTACATCCAAGAGCCTCCAGTATGTAACAGTCTGATTCCAAACTTCTTCATAATTACTACAGGAAGGAAAGAATAATACTTTTTCTTCAACTAGGAACCTCCTCAGATTACCGCAGGACATGACTGTTATCCAAAAAGAGCAAGTGTTTCTAAATTGGTTGCAGAGACAGTAAGCAACATTGGTTTTATTCTTTGGTTTGTTTTTGAAACAACCTTTGGCTATAGTCAGATTTTCAACTCCTAGAAATAGTCCACAGAAAGTCAACAAAACACATCATCAAGCACCACAAAACAAGCTGCAATTCCCCAAATCAGATTTACAGTCCATAATAAAAGACCAAAAGCGATGACCATATCAAAACACATCATCTCTAAGATGTCAAGAGCATTTCTAAAGTCCTAGGCTCATAGCCATAGCAAATAATTAATTTTTTTTTTTTACAGAGTCTCCCAAATGCTCATACAAAACCAGATGTATCCCACAGTACAATGAATACATAAACTCATGTTCACATGTGACTTGACCAAACCAAACCCTTCCTGCCCTCAAACCTCAAATCTAGCAAAAAGATTAATGTAGAAGGCAGGAACAGAACATGGCATCAAAGGTCCCTAAGAAAAGTTAACTTGGAGGAGCATCAGTATCCTTGAGCTAAATATGATTGCTAGCTGTGGCCAATCCAATGCTTCAGAGGAAAATGAAAGATGCAACAACTCAAAAGCTAAATTACCATGTTACAGTGGAAAAAAAATCCTTCCAAACAGTGGAAATTTTAAATGATGGTATGAAAATAAATCAGACTACAAATAGTCAATAATTTATCAAAAATCATCAAATCAGTATGCTTTTTATTCTGCTATCTTTTTGAGAGAACTGTAACCTGTGACTTCTTTCTCTAGTGGAGAGGAACTGCTTTTACACCACCACACATGTATTCATGAATGCAATGTATATATTACAGTGCATTCATGAGTAATATTAGAGTATTTCCTGCCATACAAAAAGAAGAAAACACCTGTAGATTGGAACATCGTTTCAGTTTGGTGGATGTGCAATCTGTGGATGCACATCTGGGGATCTGATGCTAACATGCAAGTGTGAGGTAACAGCTTGACTGCTAGGATTGCAAGACAGACAAGGAAGCTTCCCAACAGATGGACAACTGACAGGGTATAAAATAATCCCTAATTATAAGAGAATTTGGGATAGATGGTATGCCTGGGTTTTAAGGCAGTAATTTAAACATACTGGTCCTGGAAACTAATTATTGCACAGAAAAACAACATACTTGGTTCCAAAGAAGCCCTTAATCCATGTTTAAACAAGTTCTCTACTAAACAGACTTGTGCCTGAACACCTGCTTTTACCACAGGATTTAGAGGTTTTTGTGTATTTTTCAATTAAAAGACTAATATTTAACTTTTGGGGGGAAGAGCAGGGTCTACTTCTTCAGGGAAGAGATTAAGAATTAAAAGGTTAGGTTGTTATCACGCTGCAGATGTGAATCAGAAGTAAAACTAGAAATCCAACTGAGTGAAAACTAACGCGATCCGCATCACGAGCACATTGCAGATTCGCTGTGGATTAGAATGGATCAGTAGCACGGCTGCAGTCTGGGGGCAAATAAGGATTAACTCCTCCTTAGCCCACTGCTAGCCTTCCTCCAGCCCTCTCAGGGATTCACCACCTGATATCCTCCTTGTCACTGCTGGAAGCAAGGGGCTAGAGAGGGCAGAGACCGGGAAGGCTTGGGACTTCCACTCAGCCCTGCTCCACACATACCTCCTCCCCGGCTACAGCAGCTGTTTGCCTGCCAACATGGCACGAAGCAGCTGTTCCCAAAGGATGCGGATGATAAACTGCACCTCTGAATAATACTTACAAAGGGAGACTATATATATACATGGCCACTGGCAAGTGCTTTATCTCATGTCCCTCTACTAAGTACTCTGCAGAGCAGGGCTAAATCCACAGGACAGAAGGCTCTTTGAATCGCTGTACCATGAAAAAACAGTCCACTGAGTTCAGGACAAGATACAGCCTTTTGGCTTCAAAGTCGTTTCTGTAATTTCTGAGACGCTGATAGATATATACTCGGATCTCTTGAAAATTCAGCAATGTAAAGAAACATCAAGGAACCATTCTTAAAATACTGGCCAGAAAAGAATCAGAACATTTGCTCACCGCTTTCCTCTGAAGGCAAGGCTCTTGAGAAAACAAGAAATCTTTGCTAGACTGCAACTTCATTTAGACAGTGATCACTGAAACACACGAGATGTGTCCCTGTTTGCTGTAGTTCAGATTGGCTTTAAATCTTTAAGTGTGACACACTCATTATTACAATTTTATTATTGTTATTTGCAGAATAATTCCATGTAAAACCTACCACATACCCAAACGCAGAGTGCAGTCACCACATTTTTCCCCGGGGAAACCTGAATATCTTTTTAACAGTTAGGCACAGAGCAAACTTGCACAGAGATACTCATCTTCCTTTAAAGACACTATTAAATCATACTCCTGTCCAAACTCAAATCAATATCCTTCCTTTTCTCAAAGAGCCTCTTACTTTTTAACTACTTTTTTAAAAAAACAAACAGAAAAACCTAACTGCAGCATTTAGGCTTCAATGAAACACTTACATAGGTATATTTACTTACCACAGTAAGATTTTCACTCCATTCTTCTCTCTCCTCTTGTCCTCTTTCCTGTTCTGACCTTTATAAAAAATGTCTTTACCTTGCTTTCTTCCGCCAGCTACTTTGGTTAGTGTGGGTAGAGAAAAGACACAGATGCTGATTTCCCTTTTACTGTTCTTTTCACTGCCAGTTCATCCCCTCACACAGCATAAGAAACAAGACCATCATTGCTTATTAAATGTCATCCACAGTTAGCAATTATATGACTTTCTAATTCTGTCCCTGTGTTAACAAGTACATACTCGTGTCGCCTTGAGATGAAAGCTCTGGACACCTCGACTTCACAGTCAGAGAGGTTATACACTGTGGCAGCTTAAGGAATGGACTATTAATGTATGAAACAGAAGGTTCACAAGCCATGATTAACCGAGATTTCTGAACGACTTCTTCTGATAATATGTTCTGCTTCCTACCCATCTCCTATTTTTTACTTTTTTTTCCAGGATGAACACCAGTTTCACAGCTGGAAGAGTGATCTCATGTTCATGGTTAATACACCTTGACTTCACTTCAAGTCACAATCCCTCAGCCCTGCTTTAGTTTTCTGTATTATTCTTTTGAGAGCACAACCTGGAAATTCCTAGAACAGATTTGAAGAGCAGCTTGTTAAAATAACTGCCCGTACCTGTCATCTCAGTATTAGGATCTCATTACCAAAATAAGAAAAAAAAAAGCCTGTTAGACCTTTAGAGAATCCAAGTTGTTTCGTAATCTAAAGAAGACCATTACAGCAGCTAGAGATGGCCCTGTTAATCTGGAACTATAAACTAATAAATAATTTCATTGTATTTATTTGTATAATAATAGTGACTACATTATGCCATTGAATACGAAAACAAAGGAGCAATTCTCATTTAGTGTCCTACAGCTTCCTACTATTAATGCGACATTAAAAAAATGCTACAGAATACATTTATAAATAAAACAACTCTATACATGCATACCTAAATCTTAGAATTGCCTCTACAGAGACTAAGGGACTGTTTGGGTTAGGTCAAATCATGAATGAGTGAATTCTGTATAAGGTTGCAGAACATCAAAGAACATGTTTAATATCTGACTTTATTATGTTTGCCAAACTTTATGTCTTTTCTTACTTCATCTGGCTAACAGATGACCATTTCAACATATTTTACTGTTTTATAATAATCACCTTAGAGATTTTCTCTTTTTCTCTAAGAGAATGAAAGATAATTGTTCTCTTCCTTAACAATTGTGTGCCACATTGTCATTACACAGAGGGGGGGGGGAACAAATAAAGATGCATTCTTTGAGGTAAGTACACTGTTGTGGAAGGATTTTGGTCATTTGTTTAGTGGCATTTCTTAGAGATAAGAGCTGGGTACTTCTGAGGACTTTCTTCCGTTACTCGCCTTTCATTAAAAATCTCTGCCAAATCAAAAAGAGTCTATGTATTTTTCACCTAGAACTAATTTTTGTTGAAAATGATTCCTCCAAATTGGAAAACATATGAATTCTTCCTAGGATTTTACACTTCCGATGACCACCTTACTCCTACACATAAACTGACCACTACAGCCTAGGCTGAGCACAGTAAATGACTACTTTCATTAGGTTTCACGCTACTTACGTGCTCAATTTATTAGAATTAAGTGTGTGTATAAAGGCACTGTGCCTTAAGTGAATTCTTAAACACTCTGCTAAAAGCATATGAACTCAGGCATTAGACATCCCCTCCAACAATGCATGCCATTTTGGTTGAAAATTTTGAAGCAATCGTTCTGCAAAACTTTGATATGTTTTTACAGCACAAAGAGTGGCCTGGACAAGGTTATGAACAAACTGTATATTTTTAAAGTCCATAAGCCTTGTCTGTCACTTAATCACCATTATTAATAAAAAAAAATATATCTAAAAATAACTACTAAAGTATCACGGGACAAGGTACGATACAAAAAAGCATACAGATTGAAAATACCAATGGCAAGTAAAAATGCATTACTTCAACCATGTTGTTGAAGAGAACTGTCCTGTATCACTTCTGCAGTTATTCAGGCTTGGCACAGCGTCAGCTTTTACCATATGGCTTTTTCTTCCCTTGTTGAAAGTGAATCTTTCTGTCAAAGAGCAGCTGTTCTAAATTATCACATCAAATTTTAACCTTACGGTAGACAACCACTGAACCCACAGATTCATGACAGTGAAATAGTTCGCCTCCTTGACCTATGAAGGATTTGTCGTTGCTTAGGCCTATTTCTGCCTTAGCAGAACAGCTACACCAATTGTCAGGGCATCCGATGCAGGCAGGTACTTACAACTGAAACTACAAACAAATTCGAGGCAACGAACATCTCGTCTTCTCTCCTCAAAACGACCGTGTAAAGTCCAAGTTATTATGTTTCTGTTGTGCTATCAAGAATAAAACTGCAATTTCAAACGCAAAGAAAATGAGGCATTACAAATGCAACCCTCGTCATTCAGTTTGTATTCCAAAGAAACAGTCAATTCTGATTCTTCTCCTGCAGCCTAAGTGTTTCAATAAAGTCTGATACCAACTACTGGTTATTTAGATGTCTGCCAACAGCATGTTTTGACAACATCTTGTGCTTCACACTGAGGAGCAGCAGACATATAGAAGATTCTTAACGTCTTGTACTCGTCTTTCAAGATGGTTCTTACTTTAAGAGCATTTTCATCGGACATTATCAAAACTTACAGCTCTCACTACAATTGCTCTCTATTAAAGTCTAGTACCAGCTGTCAGTTGTAATGCAAACCCCCGTTAGCCTTTATAAGTTCCACTCTGGAACTAATAAGGGATTGTCAAATAGCTCCATACACAGATGGGAGTGGCAGAGGAACCGATGGAAAAAGCGTGTGTTCAACGAATTCACGCCGACAATACAATCTTTGTGCAACCCTGAGCTAAGCTGATATTGAAAGTCACCAAGGAGAGTACAAGCAAAACATGCCCAGGATGATACTATTAATTTAGTTTTTAATCTTTTGAAAGCCTGCAAAGAAGCAAAGCCATTAAAATGAAAAGGTTAAGGAAATGCCAGCAAGATCCCTTAGGATTCTCTGTAATAGACATCCATAAGATATTTGCAGTAAAATCCTGCACAAAAATTCAACAGTAGTGGTCTTGAACATGTAAGTGTCAGAGAACTAAGGCAAAAATTTCTGTGTTAAAAAGAAGCAGCAAATGTCTCACACATACTTGCTAAACTGTAAAGACTCTGGATCAATATCCAATATATTCCACTACTTTGGGATGGGTTTGTTGGGGTTTTTTTGTTGTTTGGGTTTTGGGGGGGCTGTGTGTGTGTGTGTGCTTTTTCCTGGGTGAAAAGCAGATGAGGGGTCAAGGAAGAAATTCCCAAAATATGCAAAACGGGGCATAGCAAGCCCCACCTCTAAACTGGCAAGAGATCTGTATTGAACAAATACACAGTGCAACTGGATTAAGTTTCATTTTGTGAGATATTAGCACTTTTGCAAATATTTAATTTTCTAAGTGAATCTTTCCATTTCCCAATGAGTTTCAAATACAAAAATTCAATTCCGAATTACCTGATTATGCCACATATTGACATTGTAGTACTGAACAACTTGGAAAGAAGTATTAGCAGAGCTTTCTTAAAGAACACTAACACTGGTGTTCTTTAATGTTCCTAATCATTGAACATTAAAAACTGAACAGAAATATTTATAATCATGTTTGTGTTTAAATATTTTTATCACAATCTGCAAGAAATTCAGGAAAGATTATTCTCAAGTAACTACAGAGCACCAAACCCACACTTTTCTAACTTTAAAATGTGTATAATCTTGTATCGAAATAACATATTACAGTAAATTCAGATTGTTTCTTTTTAATTTTTGCTTGTTTAGGACACGTTACAAATGTGCTCACAAACTGTAAGATCCTGCCTAAGAAATTTTGCCCCTAAGACATGCATTTTAAATCTGTGGCTTATGATTGACAAATCGTTGGATATTTTCAAAAATCTGTTACAGTGAGAAAATGTTACGTAAAAAGTTGGCTGTGATCTTTCTGAAGTATTCAGTGCAGCATAATTCTTCCCCTATGAAAAATCATCTGGATATCTCTGACATAATTTTTGTAAGAGTTAAATAAATTCTAAGCAGGAAGGTAAATCCTTCATTGTGTGCTCTGTTTATGTACTTATAGAATATAAAGTGGATGAAAACAATGAATATTTTACAAATAAAGTGATCCATAATTTATAGCTGCTGTCATTTTAGTTTACTAGCTTGGAAGATTAAGAGTTCCTTTTAAAAAGCATCTCTCTTGCTTTTTAAAATCAAAACAATACTTCAAACCGAAGGAAAAAAATACACATCAAACCTCTGCTTTAAAAAATGGGAATCCCTAGCTTTTACAGATTTCATGTAAAAGGAAACGCTCTTAATAGTTCTGTCATTATATATCATATGATCTGCTCCTACATTTTATTAAACATAATTGTCCCTATACAGAGCGTAAGAGTTAAACCCACACACTTCTGTAACCACACATCAAGCCACCCAGCTATTTCCAAGGGAAAACGTTATCGCCTTTGCAGTTGCAGCAAGCACATGTGCCTTCCGTCTCTTTCCACTCGCACAAACTTGAGTAGTTCCTCACACCACCTTTTTTCTCTTTATATGTAAAATTATGTTTTATCTACTGAGATAGGAAAGGAAAAAGTATATTTACTTATGCAGAGACAAAACAGTTATTTAAAGCATAGGGGGAAAAAAAAAGACAACTAGAGAAATTTTTTTCATTGTTAGTATTAATGATGTTTTACATACTTTTATCTCAAGTACAGCATTCGTTCTACTGAAAGAATTAAGCCATGTATGCGATGGTTCAGATTTAGCAGCCACAGATGGCATTCCTTTCATACCTCCATAAACTCAGAGAGAGAAACATGATTTAGGAAATGCTCGCTATACAACTTGAAGCACTGAATAATTTAGTGTTAGGGGAAATTTTCTGAAGTCATTTTTGCAATAACCAGGCACAGTGGGTGAACTTCACCTCTCCCTCTTTTACCCCTTACTCCCTCTTCTCCCATTCAACCACCTGATTAATTGCTAAAAATTATATACATAAGGAAGGACTGTTGGATTACATTCTCTTTTTTTCTTCTGGTTTTGTTATAGAAAATGTATCAGTCACTTGTGGTTAAAACTTGTAATTTTATTAGATAGTATTACACAGGAAATTTACAATTCAGACTTACTCAGTTCCAGCAACTAAAATTTAGAAATTATACCTATGATAGCATGTAGAATATGTATCTCTGTGCTTTTCAAGTCATTCTGTTCAGGTCCACCAATTTAAGTTTCCATTTCACAACTGGAGCCATAAAGCTTCATTTTGGTCTAAAGGGTCACCTGTTGGAAGCATTCAAAAGAGCATCCAAGCTCTCTCATACTCCCACATGGATAAACAACTGCCCACTGCATGTGTGCTAATTAAATATATCATTGTGAAAAATACTGTTCTCCATCTCCAGCTAGTCTTTCTGAAGTGCGTGAAATAAACCAGCAACAGAATAGACACATTCAGGGTGGAATAGGTTTATTAGTCCAAGCCTTCCAGTGGAGGATTTCCTTTGTCCTCTGGTTACTGCATTTTTAAAAACATCTCCTGAAATGATGTTCCATTATTTCTCCAAGGAGACTTCTAGATTATTACAGAACTAAAGACATTTCTTCTAACATTCATCCTACATTTTCCCATTTATTTTGATACTATTACTGCAACTAACCAACTTTCATATCGTGAGATCTATTTCCTCTCTCTGGCATTCAAAACAAAACTGAGCCTGGCTTCTCCACATACAAATCACTCACTGGGCAGGTGATGTGAATGCTCCTTTTCTTTCATTGATCTTTGGGTTGCTCCAAACACTATGCCACTGCACAATCTCCTGGGGTACTTGCAAGGAAACTTGCACATGCAAACTTCATTGCCCTTCTCATAAAAATCACATTGTTTACTTTAAAGACGTACAGGGACAGTCAAAAATGATGAGCAGAGGTGTGGAGCAATGAGCCTGTCCTCCAAAATAAGGCGGCACTAGTTGAGAGAGAGAGTTGAGGAAATAGGTATTAGAGATAAGATATTAGACATGGAAGAGATCCAGAAAATTGTTAATAGAGAAGCTGAAAAAAACCCAGTTATTTTCTCACTATGCAAGGAAAACCTTATCCAACTGACTTAAAACTGAAAGCTTAAACACAGCAAGAAGATATGGGTTTCACACAAGACAAGTTATGGCATTGATTACCATAAAAACTTACAGATACAACAAATATAAATGAGCCAAAAAATAGACAAATGAACAGGTGACAGGTCAATGATTCCTATTATACATAGATCATGTATCTTCAGTCTTAGGAAGTCAATAGTTGATTGGCAGAACCTGAAAGGTATACCCAGTAAAGGACTGCTTTATACAGTTTCTTATGCTTTTCCTTAAGAATCTGCCATTAGCCACTGTCAGAGAAAGAATACTATGGCAGATAAACCTCTGATCTGATCTACTCCAGCTGTTTGATGGGGAACAAATGGAAACGATGAGTTATCCTTGCTGACTAGGGAATAGCATGGAAACTATCAGAAAGCATTAGGTTCAGTGTGCAGTTACAGCCAGTTGGTTTTTTTCTAATTAAAACAAATTAAATCACAGTAATTCTAAGAGAGGAGATGCTCAAAGACGTAGTGTGGCCAAAATGGCATTAGGAAATGATGAAATATTACAGTAAGATTAAATAGACGGGGCCACTATGATGTAAGTGCTAACAAAGATGTAATAACAAAGAGTCTACAGCAGATGATGTATAACATATTTAGTTAACATATGTATTAGCTAAGGGGGGGAAAAAAGAGTATGAAACAGTGGCTTTTCCAATATCCTCCCTGACCCATCTTACCTTACCTTGTGCAAACCTATTTCCTCCAAAATCCTTAACAGGTGCAAAAGTCTTTGCTAGAGGTGTTAAATCTTAAGCTGCTATCTTAAAGTATACCACAAAGACCAGAATTCCTCAAGGCGAGGTATACAACTCATTTTTGAGAAATTATTTCTATACGCAGACAGGCCCACTAATGAGGACAACGAGTGTCACAGCAAAATTGGTTTGGATTCTTCAACTGACAGGTATGTATCATATGTGTAAAATGCTTATTAGTTGGTAGGACCCAGAATAGAACAACAGTCTTTCCAACAAGAACCAACATGCTGACTAAAGCCAATAGTCCAATCTTAGCTTTTCAGAGCTTTAAGGCAAATATGGTATAAAAACATGTATGTTTTTCTACCTATGTACACCAATAACGGAAAAAAGGCTTGAGCTTTATGTTGTTTTTTCCTGGGTATGCCCAGAAAAGGAAGCAGTCGTGTAAAATGGTACAATTTCTGTTATTTGAGGGCATCATTACACCTTAAAATTTTTCAGTGTACCAAGAAAAGCTGTTCTTAATGAAATTTAAATAGGCTGATCATATACCATTAAGGTCCGTCATTTAATCATAACGATAATCTCCTGGCTAATGCAAAATAATACTGTTTCTGAAAGCAGCATTATGGAAACAATCAAACAAAATCAGAAACAGTCTGAAGGCAGGATCATGTAGTGACAGATACTAAGTTGTTGAATGCTTTCAGCTACTGTGAATACAAGAATTTCTATTACTTATTACTCTTTCAAACCTCAGATGAAACATTTTTTTCCTAAATTACAACTTCATTCCAGCCCATGCTTTTAATACCAATTCATTCTCTACTGCCCTTTTTTTGACAAAAAAAACCCCTAAAAAAACTAAAATCCCAACACTCTGAAAGAAGGAGCAAGAGAAGGAGAGAAGAAAAAGAAAAGTGAAAGGTGCAGGAGCAGCCTTGAGCCTGAGGTCAAAACTGAACTCTCTTTTCAAGCTTTTAAACTCCTGCTGAGTTACTGATGACGACAAATGGAAGGTTTTTAATTACTGTCTGCTTTTAGAGTGCCACTTCAATCACACCACACTGAAACTATTTGATAAAAATGACTTCCCATAAAAGTTATTAGAACGTTGTATGTTAAATCAGAATAAACTAGAATGACTTGTCACTATTGTTAATGCTTTCATCATATATCACTTCCTTGATCAACAGGTGGTGGAGTCAACAAAGAAAAAAAAAGGAGGGGGATGGGGGTGGGGAAGAAAAAGGTAGTAGTCCTATGGCCTGATTTTATGCCTTCCAAATCATGGAGATATACTCATGCATGGATGTGAACTCATTCAATAAGAGCTGCCTTGCCTATCCCAAACATCTGAGAACTTTTTTTTTTTTAAATAAAACAATTTATTTTATTTTACTTTACTTAGCTCAACTTTTGCTTAAGTGTATTCTGATACTTTCTGGAGTGATTATTTGTGCTTACGTGTAACAAATTCTAAACGAGCACCTTTCAACCATTTACAAGTACACAGGCTCTATAGGAAGCAAGACTACATACAGTGGCTAAAAGGGTATCACTAACATTTTAGCACTTTTAAGTGTAACTATGGGAGGAGATATAAAGCATTTAGGAATAATAAAATATCCTCTTCTGGATTCAGCTCTTAACAGAAGAGTTTAACTTGTTCTTAATATCGAGCACGCAGAGTATGCCAAAAAGCATACTCAAATAACTCAGCTCCCCAATTTATTCATTTTGAGGCCAAAACCAATTTAAAATATACTTAAAAGCAAAACCAAACAAAATAATACAGACTCTTACCCCTTTCCACCCACACCTCCCTGGCAATTTCTGAGAAAAAGCCACCTTAATTTAAGCAACAGTTTTCACACCGACCTGGCTATGGTTTGGTGAGCTTCTACTAGTTTCCCCAAACTTGCCTGTTTGACATAAAGACTGCTGTAGGACCAATGAAAAAATGAACAGGTGCTCTCTCAACCACATTCGGAATACTTTAAAATTCTGTTCTCATGGATGTATGCATATGCACATGTACACAAATATACATAAACACCCCCACCCCCCCATATCTCAGCTACCACTCCTTCCATCCATTATATTTCTAGATATTACTGTTTAACTTTTACTTAATTATTTAATGGAAGACCCTTTGCCACAGCCAGAACCCTTAAAGGCACACCGGGAAAAGAGGTTTAAGATTCAATTAGCAAAAACCTTAAAAACATACTTTTGTAAAAAGCAAAATGTAGACCAACATCCTTTTGGTTGACATTGAAACTAGGTAAATATAATATGCATTTCTTTAATGTTTAAATTACAATTTCTGGAAAAACTCAAAATCCCTGGTGTAGTCTTGTTCTTGGGAGCATTCACATAACCACAGTTTGCAGAAAGTTTGCAAAAGTCTGGAGAAAATTCTTTTGAGTTCAATACAGGAATATTCATGAAAATGCAATTTTGAAGTTCAAGGATGAATTTTTCAAATGTATCTGCACTTAGGAACTATGCTACCTGTAACAATGCTACCTGTTTTTTTCTGACCAATCCAAATTAATCAACATAGCTCAGTAGCAAATATTATACATCAAGCCATGAAGTTTAAAAAAAATCACACAAAAAAAATCAAATATTTTGACACAAACAATGCATTTGAGAAAACCGTAATCTACTGAAAGGAAGTCCAAGAGTGATAAGAAAGACTAGATTTGCTACATATAGTATTAACTAAAAATCAATTGCTGCCCCTTATTAAATATTTTTGCAACTTACATTATTTACACAGATTAAATAAATCCCATTTTCATGGTGATTTCATGAACTAATTTATTTCTCCCAAGAATGTGGAGAAAATTAACACGAACCAATACACAGAGTAGGGACATAAAGTGAAGCCCCTGTTAATAATTGAACTATGAACATGGAGGGCATTGTTACCTTGGCACGCAAAGCCTCTTTCTTCATAGCCAGCATTACACAAGCACTTCCCTATGGGCACTAGCCATTCTCCTTCTGTACTGCAATACATCTTGGGTGGCTCTTCCTCCTTGGAATGATTGACACAAGAACCCCGCACCTCCACCAGTGACTGGGAGTCCATGGGTACCGTATCTGGAAACATGGCGAGGTTCTTGACAGTGAAAGGGCACTTTTTGAAGTACACTCGCACCGAGACTAAGGCAACACACGCACCTACATCTTGAAAAGCCAAGTAAAAGCCTTTCCTGCTGACAGGTCCCACCTCGCGGACTTCCGTATTGAGCTTGAGAATTCGGTCCCCAAGATCCATTTGGGTGAAGCTCTCATCAGCTGCAATGGTGTCGATCTTTGTAAACTGATGCTCTCTGAACTTCACCAAATGGTCATCATCAGACTCCATATAATACAGATTGAAGGTCTCTTTGCAAGTGCCCAGAACTAGAGGGATACTATTACAGTCCCTCAAGGTAAACTTGAGCTCCACATATATCTTCTGAGCTGAATTGCGTGGAATCCAGTTTGTTCGCAGCCAATTGTTTTGACTATGATCCATAACATTGCACACTTGGTAAGTTCTGATTGGAGTATAATGTTCATCAACACCACTAATCTCTTCCCACTGCGTAAAAAAAAAGAAATAAAAAAAAGAAAAGAAAAAGGAAATATTTTGTGATTAATGATTATACCAATAAAAATCACATTTAGAGACAAAAGCTGTGAAAAAGCAAAAATCACTTTGCTTGGACATCACTTTAAAATAGACAAAAAAGTCTGGCTGAACTTGCACTTACTTTTTTCCCATTAAAACATATAAATTTCTTAAATGAACACAGAATTCACCATCAGAAGTCAGCTTTTACCCAATTATTTTAAGGTGGCATGAAAGAGATGCTACAGCTGGCTTGCATTATTTAAACCCTGTCATTTCTTAAAACTATATGCAGTGCTGTCTTTTCGATGATCATCCCAACAAGTCTTTCCCACAACCACATCCACTTCAAACTGAAGAGATTCACTAGGACAACATCACATTTTCACTGTTAGAATCAAGTGGTATTTCAAAGGTTAAACAAGATCTAAAATCTTACCAAACGAAAGCTAATGGCTCCCACTGAGGTTCCACATAGTTACAATAAAATGCTAAAGTTTTAAATTTATTCAAAGCATGACAATTGATTTTGCTTGGGATTTATGTCCTCCGGACAAACAGTCAAGCTTAGCCCAGTCCAGAATTATTAAAAATTACCACCAACTTACCATAAGTATCTTAGTTACAGAATTCTTCTGTAAGACTATATAGACTATGACGCCAAAATGGTTTTTGGAGAATACATAGTGATCATTTGTTTTTACATCAGTCATCAGCTGACAAACTTACTTGACCCAGACAGGGAAGGAATGGGTTTCTGATTTGTGAATTACTCATGTACCAGTCCTACCTGATTTCTGAAGTCATACTTAGCAGAGAGGATTATTTACCAATTATAGGAAAAAAGAAATCCTACAGGAGTACTTAAAGTAAATAATTACTGTTAGCCATTTACCATACACAACTAAGTGACATAAGATGCATCTTTCTCTGCTTTCTCCCTGAATGGATGACTAAGACCAATTTATTTTTTTTTTAAGGTCATAATTCCTCAGCTTTTACCCACACAAAAACCGCAGCTGCTCTATATTCCGAGTCTTAAAATACAAAATGAAGAGCCTTACCACTAAAGTGCTAGGATTAAAACCCTTCCAGATCTTCTAGATCAACGCCCTGCTCATGCAGGGTCAGCCAGAGCAGGTTGCTCAGGTTCCTGTCCAGCCAGGCTTTTGAATATCTCCACGGATGGAGACCTCACAGCCCCTCTGAGCCGCCTGTACCAGTGTTTGATTGTAGTCAGAGTGAAAAGGTCAATCGTCATGTTTAAATGCAATTTCCTGTATTTCCGTTCGTATCCACTGACTCTTGTTCTTTCACGGGGCACCTGAGAGAAGAGTCCATGTTCTCTATATCCTGCCATCAGGCATTTAGATACACTGGTACGATTCCCCTGAGCCCTATCATCTTCTGTTCTATGCTTCAAGCTTTAATTGCACAAGGAAAAGAGGTAAACTCCTACCGTGACAAAGCAGCACATACTAAGAGAGCACATGGTAGCACAGCAGCTACAGAAATCTTTGCTTCACTGTCCCCCACACCCTCTGCAAAACACACAAATGCTGCCCCACGCAACCAGATGCAGTGCAGCTGGGGAGCAACAGAGCTTCAAAAAGAACTGCTGCGTGGTACCAAAAGTAGAGATGTGAAGTGGACAGAATTAAGTATGTTGGGAGAAATCACTGCCACTCTTGGGGGAAGAAGACAAGTAAGAACTTCAACAAGCAAAACATCTTCCCTCAAAAATCAAGACACATCTCTGCTACATTTAAGGTCTCAGTCTAGCAATTACTAACTGTACATAAGCACCTTTTGTTGAAGGATCCTAGTGTACTAAAACAAACATTAGGAAAGTACCACAAAATAATTAGTAATTAGTAATTAGGAAAAAACCCGCTCCACCAACACAGAAACTGAAGCAGAAGTGTTAACTGTCTTTCCATTTTCCTGATTTTACAAGACATGCAGCGCACACACACAATATGAAAGAAAGAAAGCGGAAAAAAAAGTGGCCACACCAGAGCAACATCTGAGAGTTCTCAGTCCCAACCTGCTGACTTAACAAAGTTTGCTATGAGTAAGAGCGGGTCAGCACAATGAAATTGTCCACGCACCACTGAAGATGTGATTTTAAATAATGTTATTAAAGCAGTAGATAAAAGCAGTATAAATACTCTTCCTTTAATTGAAACAAAGTTTATTTTAGTTCACTTCACAGATGTGACTATACACAAGTTTTATCTCTTCCTGACTAGTTCAAGAGAGTTAAAAACACAGTCTCGGATGTGCATTCAGCAGCTGAAATGCTGCAGCAGGCCATAACATGCTACATTGCCAAAGAGAGCTAGCAGTAGAGGGACTTTCTGAGCCAAAGTTACTACACTGGAGCTTATGGCCATTTGGGAGCTGAGTGCCATGTGGCAGCCCATCACACACGGACGAGCTCTTGCCTGCATAAGAGGCAGCTGGACCCTGGCTCCCAGCCTCTATCAGGTTCCCAAAACTGAGTGGAGGACCCTGCTCTGACAGATGTCCCTGTACAAGTACGGCCCCTGAACCAATAATCTAATCCTGTGTCAAAAAACCATTCAGATAGTGTAATTGCCTCCCATGAAGCTGGATGTACCTATTTAACTACAGGTCTTACCTGGACAAATAAAAATTCAGTTACAACAATTGGATGAAACTAGATAAGATTATGTAATGAAACATAATTTTATGGACATTTAAAGCAGCTCACACTGACTCCTAAGTGATATTCTTATTATCTCTTCCATATAATTTCTAATCAGTTCAACATATTTTACATGTCCAGTGGGAGACGGAAATAAAACTAGGAACTTGCAGAATTTAAAACATCTTCACAGCAGATGTTATTTTTCTGAACAAATCTCATTGCAATTTTTTGTCAGAAGTTTCTTGTCCAACATGCTTACACCGCCAGTTAAATGCAGATGTATGAATGCACAATAAGGGTAGCAACACTACTATGTTCTTCACCTAGAAGTTGCAACGTGCAATTATCATTTCGGTATTTTGCAATGAAGATCAAATTGCTTGGAAACAACTGTAGTCCATGTTAGCCCTCTTACATAAACAATATTTAAATCTATCACTTAATGCTGAAGCACTGCTGAATGGAAGCACCAATCTCACACTAGGTGCTGACTTGACAAAAATAAACTGTAACAAAACTATGGAGATTGCAGCTATTGCATTAGAAACAGTTAAGCTGAAATAAGTCACTGAAACCACAGGAAGAGTGTCCAAATCAGAGCATGGACAAGCTTCAAGTAGATTTGTGACTTCAGTAATTATTATAAAAAAAAATAAAAAATAAGCAATACGTTTACATTGCGCATACATTGCAACTTTTCCTAGTAAGCTATCTTATTGCATTTCTTTTCAGCACTAAAAATCTGTTATGATTATATAGAGGATAAAAATCAATAAGCAAACTAACTTTTAGCAGTTGAAAATGTATACTTTATAGAGAGGTACTGCCACAAAAACATGCTGGCTATTAAGAGGTACAGCGGCAATAAGAAGCGAACCTCCTGTGCGGCACCACCAGTGTCACAGTATTCAGTACAGTTCTACTTTGTACAGGTATCATTCTGACTTATATTCCCAAACAGCTCGCTGCAATAACAGAACAACAAGGTAGGAGTTCAAAAGTAAAAGAAGAGATATATAAACAGTAATAAGTAGGGGATAAGAGCACTGGAAGAGGGTGCCCAGGGAGGTGGTGGAGTCTCCGTCTCTGGAGACATTCAAAACCCGCCTGGACGCGTTCCTGTGCAACCTGCTCTAAGGTGGCCCTGCTCTGGCAGGGGGGTTGGACTAGATGATCTCCAGAGGTCCCTTCCAACCCCTACCATTCTGTGATTCTGTAATAAAGTTTATTTTCAATTCTTAGAGAAAAGCAGACTCTAAAAATAAAATAAGATATTCCTTATAATAGATGACATAGATCTTCCTTACCACAAAAGCTACAGAAAAGGTGCCCTTACTGTAGGAAACGGAAGAGACACATAGAGATGGGAGAAAGAATTAGAAGTAAAAAGTATCTATGGTATTTTAAAAACAAGGAAAATTCTGATCTGCTGGGGAGTGGGGGGTAAATCAGCTAAAATAAAGAGTCCAGAGTGACTATGTTGTAATTAAAAGGAGTCTTTGTATCTTAGGGTGCAGAAAGGAAAGGACAGCATTCTAAGTAAGCAGGAACTTGGATAGCTAGGGCTTGAACAGGTCAAAAGGCAGGTAGCTATAATAAATAAGAGGAGACTGAAAAATCATGAAGAGGAAATCAACCAAAATGGAAGTGAGACAATGAAACGCAAAGAGAATAATGCAACAGAGATACGAGACATATTGAAAGAAAACTTCAGATGTAAAGCAGATACTTACTCTATACAGGGCAACCAGATGATGGAAAGGGACATGCTTCATTCCACCTCATGCATTGAGTCCAGTCTATTGTAGTCTCAGCTTACCTTCCTTACCCACCTTCAGCTTCCCAGAACTACTCCCATCCCATGGAAACTAAGAATGGGGTTGGGGGGCTAATTTCTATTGAATCAACTCTCCTAAACAACACATCATGCATCCATGCAACCATTAGTATTTCTGCAGGAACAAAAACGTAATGCAAGTGACAAGAAAGCATCCAGCAAGAAAGTGTGGCCACTCAAACTTAGTTACCATGGAAACCCACCTGGAACTCAAAAAAAAAAAAAAAAGATCTATTTCTGAGACTATTGCATTTTCCCATACAAAATTTCATCTTGTTGAGGCTTTGCTAAGAGAAAGAATGAACAATTTAGGTTTTCATCCTCCAGATAGATGGAAAAGATAAACCAGAAGGTATCAGAACAATACGTAGAAAGATGAAGGAGAAGCTGTCACAAAGAGATGGAAAAACTACACAGTTGTGACAGCAGAGAAATACTGCAGAGAGTATGTGCACAGGCACTATCCCAGAAGTTAGGAAAGACCTAGAGAAGGTTACCTGAGCCAGGAAGGAAGGAATTGGCACTGTGGAGGATTCCATTCCACCAAACTTCCATTGAGCACCAAGGGTGCTGATGGGAGTTAGGCTGAGATCTTAAAGAAAAATCTGTTGAGATCCTGGCAGAATGATCATATGAAAAAATCTGTATTTATACCGTACTAATCAACAATGGTGTGACCCAAATCTAATTCTCACATGCAATTATTTGGGTAAATCTAGTCCATGAGGCAGTACGCTTCAAAGCTGTCCCAACTGGGACACCCTTCTTCCTTTCAGTACTGTACAGCTGCAGAACAATGGGTATTTACCAGTCCTGGCTATGTTTAGACTGTAAATTAGTAGCCAGTTTCTAAATAGTGGAAGAATGAAGCAAAAGGACCATCTTCCAACAGTCCAACAGGAATGGTAAATCCAATTTTTTTTTTAAGAAAGAGGTTTAAAAAATTGTGTCGGGGATTTTATGACAGCATGGCTGGGGAACTGGAAACCTGAGGCTGTGATGTGAGGCTTTGGGTGCTGGATTTGTTGCTCCTGTCAACAGGGAAGGAGCAGAGGTGTGACCACCATTTCTGAATTCACATTATTACACAGTACTTATGTCATATTACTCTAATGTCTTCAGTCACCTTCAACACTTTTGACACATATCCAGGAGAAGTGCCATAGCACCACCACCCCCCCAGTGTTCTTTTGTTTGCTTTTCATTTTTTTTAAACCTTCTTTGGATACTGCTGATGGCAGGAAACAAGAGAGTGCTTTCAGTAGTACAGAAAAATCTCTCGAGATCCCCAGTAAGAGGGTTTAACTCACATGCCCCAATCATGCAGGCTGGCAAAGTTGGGACAGAAAGGGTTGGTTTTTTTTCCAGAACAGACACAGCCAAGTGTGCTGGACTTCCAACGTCATTTTTTTTTTTTTCTTCCATTTGAACATACAGAAGTGAATGTAAGCCATTTCCCAGGATGCCATGAGCAGTCTCATTAAATACTTCTCCCTCAATGTGGGAATCTAGGACATGAGTGGCCTCCTCAATTCTTTCAACCTTCCTGTGGCATACTTCAGTTTTTGTGGATTTTTATCCTCCATATCAAAAATCTGAAGTTTACATTAAGAAATTGAAGGCTATTTTGTGATTTACAATACAATGCATATGCAACTGCATTATTCCAATAAAGTGAATTTTATCTTTTAGTGTCACATTAATATAAAACTCCTAAAGACTAAACTATAAAATTCCCACTAAAAATGGTGTTTGATAATTTTTCAAGGCCCCCAATGGAACCCAGGCAGCAAACTTCCCGAGACTCCATTGATAATCTCAGGCAACAGACTAACAATATTTATTCACAATTTTATTTTCCATTAAGAAATTTGGTATAAGCACCATTTCAGGTAATGTCCAACTGTCCTTTAACATAAATTAATAATTTTAATAGTGGCTAGATAGGATATAACTTGAACTGTGCATGCTGGAACACAGAGTGGGCAGTGCTGAGAAATCAGAGTGACTGAGTGAAATTACTTTGAAACCTCGCAAAAACTTCTTCACGTGTTTGGATGCCCCACCCTTGATAAGCAGTCGAATAATTGCTTTTTTCTAAACTATTTTAAAAGTATCTTTTTTTTGTCAGTGTAATTGTTTCTCACTATTTGTGAGGTGTTTATATTAGCCTCTACAGAGCCATCATTCAAATTCTACCTGAAAAACACTTTTTGTTCTAATACTAAAAACTGACCCTGCTTTCCTCTACTGGCTCTTAATATTCAGTACAGTTTTTCAGCTAGCAAAAAAAATTTACCTTTATTACGCCTTACTGAGCAATGACAGAAAAGTATGCATGCCCGTGTATGCACACTTTCTGCCTTCTGCTATTTATTCAAGCAATTCCCTTCCCAAACAAAAAGATCATTATGATAGGAATCTCACATTTCAGATAGTCAGTGCATGCAACTTCTCAACATTTCCCTGACAGAATACCAACTGGCTAATAATCTTCGTGCTTCCTCCACACGTGCCCCCCCC
>VXBO01010258.1:5173-26249 GCA_013400135.1 Rhinoptilus africanus | reverse complement strand
GGTTACCAAGCAATCACAATAAAAAGAGGTAAACAAAAAAGCCATGCCATGAGCAACAGAATAAATGAAGCCTAGGTTTCCTACAAATCTGTCTGTTATGCTTGGTCTCCAACATGGACACTGATGTCTAATAAAAGGTGAGCACAAAAAAGTCTCTTCCTCATTGGGGGCATTAACACCCTCTTTGCCTCTCCCCTTCTTCCTCTGTCTCCTCCTGGTGCTTAATTTCATAAGTCTTGTAGGGACTTAAGCCTTTGAAGACCTCTGCTCCTCTGCGAAACTGTTAAAGACTCTGAAACTCTCAGTTCAAAAACTATTAAGTAGGATCTTCCTTTCCCTGGTATATGCACACACTTCAGTTCATTCATGTCTGTGTAGTTTCCATTTTCTCCAGAGAAAAAAGAAGGCTAATGCCTTCACACACAGGCCAAGCACAGTATTTAAAACTGCTAAGATTAGCATAGACAGTATGAATTTCTATAAAGGTTTTAATAGAAAAAAAAAATCTATATTTGCAAGCAGAAAATCAAAATGGTCAAAATGTTCTATTATGAGTTTGAAGTTAGGCATATGAGAGTTTCATGCAGCACTTGGAAAAATGCTGAAATATTCTAAAGCTGCATAATACACGTTCAACTCCTATAAGTACTGAGATCACTGATCAGCAGGCATTTGAGATATTACTCTATTTTATACTAATACCATTTAGAATTAGTATGTTTCTCAGTGAGTAATTTTATTTGAAATTAATAATTTTTTAACAAAAGGAAAAAAATTACAGCTGGCAGTCAAGTCCTCGGTACAAGCTTAAAGCAGACATTCCTGATGAAAAGTTCATTCCATTGGAAATAAGAGATTGACTTTTACTAAAAAGCATTTGACTTTTTTTTTCCCCCTCAGTTTTTCCAGAATTGTATTTCTTTGTGCCAGCAATGTATAAACATTAAGTTCATCTTCATATTTTGGAAAATGGAAGTGCTACCAACAAACATTCTTAACCAAAGAAATTCAGTTCCAATGACATCCTTGTCAAGTTGATGTTACATCACATTGTGTTGTATACTTGTTGCTCTAATAGTTAAGCATCCTTCAGTGTTACACAATGGTGTCTGTATTTATCTTAAGTGTGGAAAATTAATCCTCACCAATATAAATCTTCCATTTGCTTTCTGGTGTATATCTGACACTTGCCTAAGAATCCTTGATTTTGCTCTCAAGGGACATTTGCCGTTAACTTCAACAAAAGCATGGGCATAGCTGGAGTTGAAAAGTTGAAATAAAACTCCATCTCTTAACAAAGATGCCTTGTGATAAGCAGGACTTTCAGGAAGGACTAAAAACTGAAGAGATAACATTGGGCGGGGGGAAATCACAACAAAAAAGACAAACCATCACCATTGCAGACATTTGTATCTTTATAAAAGAACCGGAAAGATCTACAAGTCATGTTCTGACAACTTTGTGCTTGTCACCTGAATTGATTGAAAATGTAATTCATGTTAAGTATGAAACATCTGACATACTGTATACCATGGCAACATAGCAGGCCAAAATTGAAAGTTTCAGACATGGGAATACTCACCACTTACCTATATAACACTTGTATTGTGGTTGGTTTTTTTTAAAAAAAAGAACTTTGCATGAGAGAGTTTGACCTAAATCTTTTTTCAGTACGATAACAGGGAATTGCATCAGAATTAAACATACATATGTATTTCAGTCTAACACTTACTTTCTCTGTTGCACACTGTCCAGTATTTCAAACATTTGTATTCTGCTGAGGCACACACTTGGGAAACAGGTTGCAGGATTTAAGACAAGATGAATAATTTTGATGCCTCCTTTGTTTTAGCACTTAAGTCTTCTGTTGACTTTTTTACTGTGTTAAATATGTCCAAATTCAGATCAGTGAGAGAATCAAGCTTTCACATATGCTGAACATGATTCTAACGTACTCTACTCAACGTCATCGCCAACATAGAGAGAAAAAGGACTTTTTCACTTACTTAGAAGTAAAAATGTATTCAAGGAGATATTTCTATAAAGAGCTGCCAAAATTCTGCGGAGGAGTAAGGAAATCAAATAGCCAACAAAAATTAGCACACATTTTAGGAGGACAGCTTGAAACTAAGAATAAAATAACTCAAATCTAAATGAGAAGTGGAACCTTCCCATACACACTCTATAAAAGTTTAACAAAATAGTAACAGGATAAAAGAGCTCTGAAAGCTTGCTACTAACAAAAACCATGTAATGACTGCATCACAGAAGAATGTGTTCCAGACCAGCTCACCAGTATGAAAACACTTTCCTCAAAACATCACCAAAGGCGCTGATGCAAGGCCCATAAATACCAATCAGCTTAGATCAGAGGACAGAAAATTATCTGATTTGGGAGTTTAATAAACTTAGGAAGTATCACTGTAACTTTCTTCTATATTCGGCTTTCAAAAGTCAATTAATTACCTGCTAGTACTGGGTCTCTCCCCAGTTTTCAATTTTTTCTAAGTTGGAAATGAAAGAAGAGGAAGTTGCATTGCAAGAGTTTTCCAACTAAGTTACAAACACAGTGAAACTATCATTACCATTGTGTAAATACTCCTAAGACACAGACTTTGGTACACTGTCTTCTAATGCTGTTTTACTAGTCTATGTTTTTAAACCAACCAGTCATAACTGTTACATGGAAAAACTCTACTGTGACGGAATATATTAGAGAGAATTTAAGGCTGAAAGTAGGATATACTGGTATAAAATTACATGCAACAATATTCAATCTAAGATCCACCTAGTATTACCACTGTGTTCTTTTCCCTCGCTATTCAGTTATCCACTGAAGTCTTCACACTTGTGGGAGCAGATGAAACACACCTGACAACATATCATTGTATTCAGGAGACTCTGCTCACATCATAGGATCACCTAGGCTGGAAGGGACCTGTCAGATCATCTAGTCGAACCATCAACCTAATTCGGACAAAAACCATCACTAAACCATATCTCTAAACACTATGTCTACCTGTCTTTTAAATACCTCCAGGGATGGGGACACGACCACTTCCCTGGGCAGCCTCTTCCAATGCTTGATAACGCTTTCACTGTAAAAAATTTTCCTAATATCCAGTCTGAACCTCCCCTGGCACAACTTGAGGCTGTCTCCTCTTGTCCTATTGCCTGTCACTTGTGAGAAGAGACTGACCCCCAGCTCTGCAATCTCATTTCAGGCAGTTGTAGAGAGCAGTAAGGTCTCTCTTCAGCAGGCTAAAAGTTGGGTTTTCTTCATAACTAAGCAAAGTAGTTTCAGAATTAAAACCACGACAAAGTCTTAATTTCTTGTCTGATGAGAGCTCAGGTAAAATGAGAAACTCATTAAGAGTATCCAGATATTAAATTTGGCCAACAAAAACTGAGGTACAGCATTATGCCATACAACACAGCTACAAATTTACCCCAAATTATCCAAAGCAACCTGGTTCAATTGAAAACTCTAACCTGTTGCATGTTTTGTTTCTTCACATTTTTTTCTTTCATTACAAGCAAAGCCAAAATAGTGAAATTCAGGAAAAGAAAACCAACTTTTTCCATGTTGTTTTTAAAACAAAACAAACAAACAAAACCAATGAACCAAACAAACAAGGCAAACCCTTATCCTCCCGACAACAACACATTGTTCCTTGCATGTGACCTTACAGGGGACTGAAGAGAAACTGTGTCCCATGACGTGACCATAGAATCACAGTTTGTCAGAAATGTAAGACCTTAAAAAATACTTTTAGAAATAAAGAAGGTGGAAAGGGTGAGAACCTCCTCTGTCTACCTGTTAAAACTGCATTACCCTCTGCTACCTACAGCACAATATATATTGCTACAGTGATCTGAGTATCTTTCAAAGTAAATAAACTTCATTTCACCAAGCCATAAGAAATATGTACATAATTTAACATAAATCTTGACCCTCCTCTTCTCTGAACTGGTAAACAAAAACGCCAAGAGGGTTGAATGCACGAATGTCTCTTAGTTTTTAAAGAATCTTCATCAGGGAATTAAAATAACATAATAAATAGGGTTTAAAAAAAAAAGTGCAACTGTACTATAGGTACTAAGCACACATAAACACACAACATTTGAGAAAGCAAGAGTGCACACCTTATCATGGGAATACTAGACTAATAATTAAACTAAAATGCAGAAAGGTAAGCAAAGCCATCTTTTTTTCCCCCATCTCTAATTGCTAGACAGCTGAGGACTTCATCATCAAACTTGTAAGGACAGCTGATTCTCACCCTTTCCAAGCAAAATCCTCTAAATCACAGTGAGGTAAAAAGGTCACTACAATGAGGAAAACATCTGACTGTCTAACTTTCTAACAGACATCTGAATCCAGCATTCACATGTCCATTCAGAGCTTGGACAAGCAAAACATTTACAGCTTTATTTTTCTCTTGGCTGCACATCTCCTTGAGAAATAGGTTTCAATCTTAGTTATCTCACAGGTTAAGTAGATTTTCTGTGAAGTTCTCAACACAACAATCACCACGGTTGAAATCTCTACTGAACTACCACTCACATAAAAACACCTTTCATCCACGAGCATCGCATAAACGAGGTAAGGTTCAGCCTTTAAGCGTAGCTGTTTCAGAGATGGAATAAGCAGCTATTTAGTACAAGGGGTACTTCAGCAAGCAGAATTTTATCCGAGCTGGAATATACCCAAGGCTATGGACATGGCAGTCTAGTGAAAAATTTGGTCTTCAGTAATTACAATTAGAGCTGATTTCACACTTCATGTTAGACATAACACTTTCAGCTATATAGCTCGTAACAATAAACTCCTGTTAATATTTAATAATAACACAAATAAAAAGCATTATGTCCTCCAGCATTGTCCTCTGCTTCACCTAAAGCACTACCTCTGGATGTAGCCAGACAAGTACCGATAGCAAACCTTTACAAAGAAGTGATCATTGCATAGTCATTCAAGGCTGGCTGGAAGCCAGTCCTCCAAACTATTTGCTGGTTAGGTAAATCTGAAGATACCTCTTGTCCAGATCTATGCCTCAGTTTTCTAATACATAAAAGAGCAACAAATTAATAGTAGGGAGATATATCTGTTACTATTGTAGTTATTATTTGGACTCTAACAAAGAGTCAAATAATGCCTTCATTAAAAAAAAACCCCAAATCATCAGCAAATGGTTTCAGAAGCAGCAGCAAGCAGGAATTTTTAGGCATGAAATGATTAATTAAAGAGGAAGACACCACCACAACAGAGAAAGTGAAATAACATTCATGGCACAGGAACACTTAAAAATTCACATTTGAAAAGCTTCTGCAGCTTGTTGCTTTGTATTTGCCAGCAAAACACATGAACACAAAAGTATTTACATCAAAATGCAAAAAACAAGTGCATAACATAGCATTTCCACGGTACAGTCAGTCTTCCAAAACAATGTGTTTTTACACAATAGCATTTCCTACAGAAATCCCAAACTACCCCATGTTCTCCTATTGTCATTAACACAACAGTGAATGTACAGTGAAATTCAGCAGTGTTGTGCTGAATGTAACTGTAAAAAGCACCAGCTGGCTGTATTAGAAACGGCACTCTTCCAGGTCTCAAATGTCTTATTTATATACAATGGAATCCTGCCAGCTGTTTAATATTTAGGGCTAATAAATATAATTGGCAGTACTACTGCGTAAGGACAAGCACACAAATACACATAAAACTACTTCCCAACAGAAAATCTGATTTGTTCTTAGACGATTAAACCAAAGAGGGATGCAGAGTTCTGAGCAAATTTTACATAGACATCCTTCTTCTTTAATCCAAACAATATTTGCTTGTTTTCCAAGTGAAAAACTGAACAGAAAAAACCACCAGGCACCGTTATGCCAGCTGCTCTAAGACCAACGGAGCCTTCAACCAGTATTTTCCAAAGACCCTGAATAACGAGAAATTGGTAAGTGCAGTGTGCTGAGGTAGAGAGACAGGACACCCACTGGAGTGGGGGGCAGTTCATTATTCATTCTACAGAAAGTGCTGGATCATTCCAGAAAATAAGCAGACACCACCAGTCAGTCCAGAAGTTATACCTATTCCACAAGCAATTCCCCTACGCATGTAAAGGACAACTTTACCTCTCACAAGCAGACGAACTCCACGTTGAGTGGAAGGTGCGTACAATGCACCTGAGAATGCAAACATAACAGAGTTGCCATACGGACGTGGTCTAAGATTTATGTTCCTATTTCCAGCTTTCTGGCAGACTTGACGTTGGCAAGGCCAACACTGTTGCCAGAGTAACAGTGCAGATTATTGCTGAATGGAGTAGTCTTCTCTCCAACTCAAGGGGGTCTGCAAATCCAAAGAGTTGGGCCCATTACAGCTTCCCAGATTCTGAGGAAAGCTTCAGGATCTGTGGCCTCCAACACGATAACCACCTTCTAGATCATACCGCTTGATGTAATTCTGCATAGCAGACAGTAAAAAACAAGTACTGTGACTCTTTTCCTTCCTTAAGATCTTGATTCCCTTGAAACCCTCTTCAACTTCCCAGCACAACATAGACAGAGAACTAATCTAGAAATGGAGAAGATTAATTCGCGTGAGTGAAGCGTAGTTAATGCTTCATAACTTCATGTGAGAGAACGATTTAATGTGCAAACTCAAAAAAATTCCATGGCAGATGGAGCCCACTGTCAATTCCATAAAAGGCTGCTCAGTGTAACTACCATCAGTTATAGGCATTTGGGTTGTTTTGTTTTTACATGGTAATGCTCTTTTTGGATATTCTTCTGCTAAGCAGAATTCCACACTTAAAAATCTCCATGCTCCCATCTTCAGCATCATATCTTAATAACAACTCGAAGAGTCATTCTTTTCATTCATTGTTTCGCATTTTCATTTAAAACTGCATTATTAAGTATAGTTACTTAAACTACAAAGTTCTGTCACGGCTACCAGTAGAAAAACGTTAAACCAGCATACATTAATGCTAGTCATTAACTGCCATTTCTTCAGCCTCAGCTTCAACTGAGCTGATGCAAGCAGCTATGGCATCCCATTGCCTAGATGCTCCTTTCATGAAGATGTTCATCCAGTGTCCAGACTTACACCACCTACATCCCTGCCAAAAATTTCAGCTGTAGCAATGACCACAGCCAACAACTGCCTCCCTTACCTTATAGCTGCACACTTAGAGCTTTCTCTTTCAACCTCCTTATTCAGTCCTCGAGGAAGGCTTGTATTCAGAATTGGCGTCCTTACCCACACAGAATGGCTTTCAGTCTGGTACACTAACTTCCACACTTCCTTCCCTCATCAGCTCAGAATCAACTAACTGAACCCGTGACAACAGGTTAACAGAAGTCAATCTGCAGCTTTTATGTTAACTATGTCAAGTAATTAATATTATGATCTTCCTATAAGTCATCAATAAACCCAAACAGCTTTCCTCCTAAGATTGCCTTTTGATTCCTGTAGAAGGCAACACACATACTCTTTTCTTAAAGGAAACAATGTCAGAAATCCTGTCTCTGTCATCATACCTTCCCTTTAACTGGGATAAGCCAGAAATAGTTATGAGCGTGAAAAGTTTAACATTTCCTCCAATCCCTTGCTTGGAAAGTACTGCAAAAAAGGCAATAAATAAAAATAGTACAGGTATTACTTTTTAAATCTAACTATCACAGGGTCTTGAAAATTAAGCACATGTTGAAATCAGAGGAGAGTCATTATGCTGAAAAGGCTAAGTTAAAAATACCTCTAAAAAGGTTATTATTCTTTTGTCAACTGCTGGGTCAAAAGAGTAATTATAATTACTATATTTTCACTGTAATTCTATGTAAATTAATTTTCTCACCATGCAATTAGGAAAAGTTAGTTCTATACACATATTTCCATAGTTATTTTAATTGAAAAATATGTTTAATACAGGAACTCTTAGCTTGACATTTCATATTTTCTAAAGATAAATTCACTTCAGTTCAACAAGAAGAAAGTAATTAGACTGGGAATTCTGGAGATAGTCCAGAAATCTTCTCAACCTCTGGCTAAGATGCTCTTCATTTCTCAAGGCTCTGAAACATTATTAAACAATTACTTTTCATATGTCAAGCTAGGGATGAAAGAAGAACTCTTGCCTAATTTAATATGAGATAAATAAACAGAAGTAACTCAACCAGGACTTTAACCAAAGACTCTCGAGGAGCAACGGTATTAGCTAATTTTCACAGTTCTACACTGTAGCAGTAAGTTTGAGTTGCACCATTTTCTAAAAACTCTCAGTTCATTATTTGACAAACTGTACACATTGGGAGCTGCAAAGAAGTATGCATGTCATGGAAATATGTAGCTTTACATGTAGAAAATAAAAGTTAGCCATAGTCCTATAGCAATTGGGCAGCTTTCAGGTTCAATCCCTTTCAGTCTCAGGTAAACAGAAGCTCACTAGATAAAACAGCTCACAAACATACCAAAAAACCCCAATTTTGGAAAAAAAAAAAATCAGTGATTCACACCACGTTATCTGCATCTTGCAAAGCATCTTTGCTGTAGACCTGGGCCACAGGCCACTGCAAGCCCAAAGAGGAATCAAATGTCTCCAGGGAACAGGATACATGCAATACTAAAAGTACTGTCACATTTTAGAGAAGCCTCACAAAGAACCTCAAATCCAAATCCTATTATATAGGTATATTGGTATATTTGCTATGTGGGAGGTTGACAGAAATTAGCAGGAACACAAACTCCTGACCTATAATCCTACTAACAAAATTCCTGCGTAAGACCTTGTATCTAAATATGAGGCTCATATTTCATTTTTTAGCTTACTATGGTAGAGCAGAGCACAATGTGCTTCAGGAGATATGATCCACTAATTATTATCATTACTATCAATACCTTACTGCAGAGATTAAATACAGTTCAGAGATCTACTCTAAAACTACACAGTGCTCATTAGCTATAATGCTGAAAATATTCCTGTAGCTTACTCAAGCTTCATTTCGTTGCCATAACTAGCCTGAATACAAACATACTCAATAGTACAGCACTGCTGGTTTTGTATTCAAACATTCAAATTGCCTCACTTCTAGGTCCTGTGGTTAAAAAAACAAAAAAAAATTAACCTTGCACTGCTCTCAGTAAGACACTGATTACATACTGTGACAAGCTCAAAATAAAAACAACTGCACAGGAGAGAGGGTTTTTTTTTTTCCCGCAAACCACAGCACTAAACATGAATGAAAGCCTGCTGGGAATGTGTATTGATAAGTGTGAGCGTGTTTGACTCTGTTCTGTGCGCTTGTGACTGCGTAGGGAAAAGAAGGGGGTAGGGGGAGGAATCAGACAAGGATTTCACTGTTTTATTTATTTTGATGAAATGTGGCTCCAGAGGTTAAAGTTTACGCAGAACCAGAATACAATGAGACGCTCTATTTGCCAACAAGGTAGCCTCGCAGTAGTAACCATATGGTCTTCCATATTGTCATGACAATGACCTCAACAGGAATGGGTGAATCACAACTCAAAGGATGAGAGACAACCTAACCTTCACACTATCTCATTCCCCTGGGCTTTTCCTGCCCAAAGGTCAGGGACTGTGTCAAATTATTTATGCTTCTGATAAAGACAACCCATTCTCAGGGCTCGGAGATAAGACCATCACAGATTTTCTACTTAAGTCAAGCCTTTGAAGTCCCATAAACCAGAAGATAAAAATTACATTTTAATATATTTGGTTAGGAAAGCTGCCATATGTAGGGAACTGTTCAGATCTTCGGCTTTTTTCGCTTGCTTCCTAGTGTCCATCTGAACATGTTGCGAGAATGAAATTTAAAGCACACACATTTCTAATGGAGAACTTGCGCCGTCAAGAATACTCTCCATTGCTGGAATCAGCACTCTCTCTTACAAGACGGATGGGATCTAGTGAGAATCCTGTCACATGAAAACATTTGGAATGTGCTTCAAGCCACAGGAAACAGGAAAAATTCAGTATCGCTACTGATTTATAACCCATGAAATACAGCTAGTAATACAGATTTACTGATATGCAAAAGTTCGTAAGTGCATTGCATAGTTGTTCCACATTAACATGTCCCAGAGCCAACATCCTAATTGGCAATGTTGTGGGAAATGAGAACTACAGCTTGAACCCCATATGCTACTTACAGCTTACAACAGCAGAAAATGAGATGGAGAAGGTAGGAAACTGATAACCATAACATGCAGAATTCCATTTTTGAGATGATAAAGAACAAAATTATTACTGATGAATCTCTGTGGTACAATATCCAAAACCAAAGGAGTTCGGCAAAAAAATAAAGTGTTAAATACACACATTATCTTTGATGGCACAAAACCCTATATTGACAGACCAGAATGTCAAGTGGTGAGTCTAAGAGGTCTATGTCATAAAAATAGTAATTTGCCCCCCAAAATATCCCCAAAATATAAATCTGTTCATAAAAAAAGAATTCATATATAAAAAAAAGGCATGATTTATAACTATAAAAACCCACATCATCTTTGAATTCATGGATGTATTTTACACAGGTGATGCTAAATACAAACTTTATGCCCAGCAGTTTTACAATTTATGCATTAAACATTCTGGAATAGTCTGGTCTGCTAATTTAAAATGCAGTATTAGCTCATACTAAATGAAAAAAATGTGTTTACTGTAATTACACTGCATCTATTTCACTTCATAAGCAAGAATAGTTCCAACAGGAAAATATGTTTCCATTATAGATAAATTTTTTTAATAAAAATAAAATAAAATTATTTAGTTCAAGTGAATATAAAAAGTCAGTGAAAATACTGAAAAATCATGCTTCACGAGTCTGAATATAATTTATCCAGATTTAATGCTTCATTCACTATACATAGAAAATTTGGAAAGATAAAAATAAAATATTATTTACATGTCTACTAACACAACAGTCCTAGAAGACATTATTTAGACTTGGAAGTATTGCTAAATGTAATTGTGTGGATGGAGAGACAAAGTAACTAAAAATAATACAATAACTTTTTTTTTTAAATAACAAGGCATCAATTTTCACTATAAAGGTCATAATATATATATATTTACACTACATATACCTATTTTATACTATAATTTCTCTTTTACTTAAAGCATTTTTGAACTCTAGGAAAACTGAGTTTCTCACAAAAATTGCTGGACTCAAAAGAAAAGACAAAAGCCTTCTGCTTAGAAAATGAGTGAAAAGAGAGTAAAGGCACAAGTTAGTTGTGATTTGTACTACCTTTCACATATGCTGGTTTTTGAATTCAAGTACAACACTAATTTTGTTCTTGAGGGTGGGGTGGTTTTTTTTCTTTCTTTTTTGCACTAGCAGGCAGATAGTACTTCAAAAAAGCCCAAACAGTCTCTATTTACTCTTGCTGATGTAGTTTAGGGGTTACATGTTGGTTTTAGCAATGGTTTTGCTTTATTTCCTAGAGCTGCAAGGGGGGACAGACAAGAAAAGCAAGCAAAACAGATTTCTAGGTAGATGTTTGACAAAGTTTTTGTAATCTCAGCAAAGAAACAGAAACATCAGCATGCAATGTACGTGATTAATCACACCGAATGTCTCACTGTGAGCATCCCGCAGCTGAAATCTGTTGACACAAAACATTCAAATGATATTTATGAATGATCTCAATTTGAACAAACTTTTTTACAACTAAATGCACAGAAGAAATTATAAATTGTTTTTACTGCTCTATCTCAAAAGGGGAGGATATTTTTTTCCAAGCAGAAAGGAAACAAAAATACAGATTTTAGGGAAAGATAAAAAAAATTAAAATAAAAACCCCAGAAGACTAGGTGGGAGAGAAAAAGTGGGGACAAAAGGATGTCAAGCTTACAAGACTAGGCACCAGAGAGGACACTAAGTGACAACAAATGAGAAAACAAGAGTGCTGCTGCAATCAGAAAAGTGAAAAGAATAAACAATGGTATAAAATCCAATGCAGAAGTGGGTATCATTCAGAAACTACTATGGACAACGGAGTCGAGGAAAGAAAGCTGTAACTGAATCAAGTGAGAAACAGACAGAAACAAAGAATGAAAGTTGGGAAAAGAGCAGCCACTGTAAGTATAAAAGTGGTAATTTGAACAAGAACTATTCCCAGCCACTTGGAAGTGTGGAGAGGAAGCAGAGAGACTAAGGTCTGGATCAGGAAGCAGATATATAACGAAGGACAGAGACAGAGAGGATGGAGCAAATTCATCCAGCTTTCCAAAAGCCAGGAAGGCAACTACTAGTTAAAGCAGAAGGCTGTGAAAGTGACAGAACATGGAGGCAATACACTCAGGTTCTTTGGAGCCAAACTGTTGCCTCCCTACAGCAAACTGGATACCTCCAGATGCAGCATGTGGCAATTTAGCTAAGAATGACAATCTTGCAATATTCAAGATGGGACATTTAGGACGTGAGATGTTGTGGCTTTTTTTCAGGATTGTCTAACACAACGTTCTGAGGCATGATTCAAAATTCACTTACTCCCAAGACACTGTCCTTCAGAAAGAACCACTGCCAGACTACTGTAACAGCAAGCTGCAATTAAAACACCACAAACAAAATACTATGCCATAATACTCTATCTGATGTCTTTTTCCTGTGAAGAGTACAGGAAAGTGTGTGTGACCTCTAATCGCCACATGGAAAACTGACTGAACTTGCACAGTAAGTGAAGTCATGGCTCTACAACAGCTTAACTGATGATTCTGCTCTGCCCTGATCTTACTTTCTCTTCTGCTCCCTGCATTAGTGTTAAAGTGTCAATGCAGGGAGCGGATACAGGGAAATATTCAGCTGAATGACAACCTGGTAAATACACCAAAAACAGACCAAAGGCAAAAAAACCCAATCCAAACCCAAACGCCCTAAATAAAGCCACAAGAATGGCTACTATGATCAACGAGCACAGAGTTAATGCCAGTTCCGTGGTTGGGGCAGGAAGAGGACGGGGAGTTGGAAGACCTGGGGGAACTACAGATTGGTCAGCCTCCATGCCTGGGAAGATGACAGAACAAGTAATCCTGGAAACCATTTCCAAGCACACAAAGGACAAGAAAATCAAGGGGAAGTCATGCTTGATCAACTTGACAAACTTCTATGACGAAATGACCAGCCTGGAATAGGGGATAAGGTAGATGAGGGGATACTCTCTATCTGGACTTCAGTAAGACTGTCTCCCATAACACTCTCACAGAAAAAGTTGATGAATTATAGGCTCAATGAGCAGACTTCAGGTGGACCAAAACTACCTGAACCGTCCAGTTCAGAAAGTTGTGATCAGTAGCACAAAGTCTAGTTGCAGGCCAGTAACTAGCAGTGTACCCCAAGTGTTAATAATGGTTCCAACCCTGTTCAAGAACTTCATTAATGATGTGGGTGATGGGGCTGATGACACAGAACTGTGAGGAATGTCCAATATGCCAGAGGGTCACTCTGCCATTCACAGCAACCTTGACAAGCTGGAGAAATGGGCTGACAAGAACCTCACGACATTCAACAAAGAGAAGTGCAAAGTCCTGCACCTGGGGAGAAGCAACATATTTGGCACGTTTACTTAGCAAAATTGGATTTCCCCGCCCATAAGTACATCATCACTTCACTATGACCCCAACATAAGCAGATAGCTTTGGTAAAGAGACACCTAGATCCACATACTTGCTTTCTAGGTTTTCACCCCTTCCACACTGATGTCACTCCATACACCGCAGCTAAGAGTTTCTAACAGATCCAGCACTGCTGGTTTCCTGCATAATTTATAGAGCGACCTCATTCTGATCCTCAGAAGAGCACCCTTTGTCTGGCACAAAGCATTTGACTGTGCAAGTGAAGCTGTCCGTCTCAGCAGTAGCACCAGCAAGCACAGCACAGTTTGCAGGTGATTTAAGGTTAAACCAGTTAACTTTGCAACTGCACTTTGCAGCATCTGTATGCATACAGGTCACAAAGTCGCTGCTTTAAATTATGAGCCAACTGCGATCCAAACCAAGGATGAGAAACAAGAGCCTGCTCAGAACAGGTGTCCAAGGTCTTCTGTTCTTACATAAAAGCACTTTCACGCACATCTCCTTCTATGATCCCTCAGACTCAATCAACAACATTTGCCATTCCACCAGTCTGTACCCTAAGGGCCCCATCCCCTTCCCCAGCAAGGCAGGTATTCTCACTTCAGAGCAGGAACACAATTTCTGTTAACTCTTTCCAGGCTATACTTGGAAGTCCTGTTTTCAAACAGTGCTAATTCAATCATGATAGCAATTTTGGGGTGACTGCACATATGTGATCCAAGTAGGGAAGAATGAAATGAGACTGCATTTAACAACAACTCGTTGATGACTCTAAACAGCAGGAGCAAGCTTGTTCAGCTGTTCTCCTAATCAAGACAATTTGCTGTTTAAGAGACTTCTGTGGTCATCGGCATACGTAGGGTAACCAGGAGATGGAAGAAATGTGTGTGTTTGGGTTTTTTTTTTTATAAAAGACAATGTCAAGTATCTTTTACAAATAGAAGAGACATTCTCTGCATAACACCAGAGATTAAAAAGAAAGCAAATCACTTTTGGGAGCGGCTAAACTCATGTCCTCAACAGTATACACAGCCACCTGCTTTGATGGAGAAAAGCATAAGAGGCAGAGAGAGGCTTGTAATTGGGGGCAGACTTCTACTCACTCTGGGATGACGTAGCTCAGGTCAGTATTTGGGAAATATTTAAATACTTTAATTTTTATTATTTTTTTTTTTAAACTGGGGGAAGAGAAAGATGATAACCACATCAGTGTAATAGAACTCCCCTCAGTAAAACAGAGTGTGACAAGTTGAAAAGGAGACGGAACATATGAATGACTGTCATATAAGATGACTGCATGCTAACACGTGCCCCATCATCACATGCTTCATTCCGAAGTGTCTGGCTAGCTGTCTCACAGATAGGGCTTGAAATGAAAAGCAATACTCAACAGACCTCAGCCCTGCAGAAAAACCATCCAGAAAGCAAATAATTTCAAAAAGCTTATGGAGATAGAGGATACGCCTTACAGTGAAGACTAACCCCCATCACCTGTGGCACATGTATCTGTGGGGGGCTATGGCATACCTGTGCTGAAATGATCCTTTGCACCAAATCTTAGAACACAACACTGCACACTACGCAGCTATACGAAAAAAGGTCTTGCTGAGTTGTTGCGATATTGCAAATGTGTAATCGTAAGAAAAATAGTTTTAATTACCTACCTCATACCGAGCTTGGGAAGAAGAACAAAACTAGCAACTAAAACTACTAGCAGGAAAGGAGCCTATGCCATTTTTGTTCAGGCTGTTTTGTCACTATAAAAAAGCCCTTCTTTTCCCGTATCACTACTGAACCATTTGGAGGTCACTTTCCCTTTATTGAAGGTCTTCTGGAAGAGCAGCAGATCATGAAGAGACTGGGAGATTTTTTCCAGTTTAGAAAGCTGCAGTACGTTATTTTTAGGTACTCAAACAATGTTTCTTTTGGCAAATAACACCTGCTATTGTGCTTTACATCTTTTAATAGTCAAAATAACAATCAACCAAATCTCCTACAATGAACAATGTAAATAACCTAGCATGAAACCATGCTAGTTAAAAATTAATGTCTAAGTTTTCAAAACAATCTTATTCTCTAAATTGATTGACTTATATATATATTTGTATTAAAAAAAAAAATCTCTCTCACAGAAACAACCTAAGATCCATGTTCACAATTATAAAATATAGGACTAACATAAAGTTGAAGATTTAGCTAGAATTAAATTTATTTACAATGCACCAAGTGACAAAGAAACCGAGATTTACACAATAAAGAATACAGACAGATTGGCTGTGGAAAAAGGAAGAACTCTAAGAAGGATCTACCCTACAAAGTAGGTCACCTAAAGGAAAAAAAAAGAAAAGAAAATTTAATGTTCCTGACAGTAAGATAATGGCACTTTTTTGTAGGAGATCAGTTCAGGAAAAAGTATTTTAGTTCTCGATTTATTTCTTGAAAAGTGGTAGTACTAAGAAGGAGCAATCCCATTGTGCAGAACATAATAGGAATATGTAAGATTGACTCATCTCTGCCCAGAAAAAGCTTTCAGTCTGAACGGGAGATGCTATTTTATATCATAGATTTGAGAGAGAGTCCCATGCCTTTTTACAGTGAATTATCACAGCAAGAAGAATACAACACATCCCAAAACAGAAGTTCACGTTCTATCATTCTACGTGTCCCGTTTTACAGTAACTGTAATGATCTGGTTTAAAGTAAATACAGATCGGAAAACTCAAGTGAACATTTCTATAACATTTGAATGCAAATGTTTGTACATACAAATGGACAGTCAGCTTTTATGCCACTGTTTTCTGAAAGCTGAGACCTAAGCTAAGACATAACTAGATGAAGTTTGGTTGAAATTACCTTTCTGTTTGTGTTACCAGCACTTATCAACCAATGCTTGGCTTACAGAAAATACACGTTGCAAATAATACTAAAAATTAGGTTAGAGTGAATTTATTTACTCAAATAACCTACTGAAAAAAACAAAAATTGATCTTTTTGGGGGGCAATCAAAGACATTCCACTCACTAGCTTTGACTAAAACAATGGAGAAAAGTTGAAACAAAGTGTCAAAAGAACATTTTGTGAAACACATTGTTTGCTTTCGTTGTTAAAAAAAAAAGAAAGTATGTTATAAAAAATCTTTGGTTTTTTTGTCTTACACCTGTTAAGAAAAATATTAAACCTGCCACAATGTTAAGCGTTTATACAAAAAAATGAAATCCATGAAACTATGATACTTTAAGTTAATCTGGAAGTTTTCTCACTTATACTTTAGCCAGAAAGTTTCACACAAACATCCAAAATCTCACTCTTTTTCTGTGGGAATAAAATACATTATTCAGCACTCATGTAAAAAATGAAAAAAATGTATTGAACTTTCTGAAAGTCAGTAACTTCTGAGCAGAGTATATTGTAATATAATGCGGGAAATAACAGGAAATATTTTCTTTGCCTAACAAATTCATACCAGACCACTCTTTCACTATTCTGTTTATTTTCCAATGAAGAACTGGATTCCCTAGCAGTAACTTCTTTTGGTAGTCTGTTGTTTTATCTTTGCTTTGTTCCTCCTTGGTTGCTCTTTCTCTTTTTAAGCAGAGGAGCGTGGGGCAAGCACAACCCAGCAGCCCTCAAGTGATATGAAACATTTGCCTGTTCATTCAGACAGCAAAGCCCCTTTAAGTACGCTTTGCATAAACAGACCTCTAACAGCCTTGCAATTATCAGTAATTCGAATCAAGTGACCAAAGCAAAGGTTAACTTGGAGTAAAAGAAAGCATAGCAACTAATTAATATGTCAAAGTAGCACTCTCTCTTCTAAAAGAGTTAATGAAGCTTGTGAAGGACACATGTGTGCCTTTTGTTGTCCAGACCTGCCTGTGCAGCATGGTGCAGCCGAGTTAGGTTAAATTGCATGTTACTTACCTGGATGTCAGTGGCAACTGGCTGCCTGCGCCAGTGTCCTCTCCTCCCCAGCACCCTTCCTCTGCCCTTACACTGCAAACCGACATGATCAGGCAGCTAGTAATAGCTGAGGATGGTTAGCCCCACAATGGGCTCCTGACTTGGCAATGAAGAGCAGGGATACAGGATGAATGACAAGGTTTTTCTGTTTAGGCTCACATTAAAAACTATCATATATAAAAAAACCCAAAAACCAAGCAAAACACCCACCCACCCACCACCACCCTCAATGTCTGCGTGGCTATTAACATATATAAGATGACTCTAATAACCTTCAAGACAGCTCTTACCATAGTCCACAGACTGACAGCGACAACCTCAGACACTAGGACACCTGAATAGCCTTTGAAGGCTAAATTATATTTACTTATTTAAATCTGTTAAGATTCCCATTTTCATTGCATTGAAAATTCTATGGTTGGTTTGGGTTTTTTTTTTTATGTCTGCAAAAGAGAAACAGTTAATTCCCCCAAAACTCAGGGTTCAGACCTTTTCTCCAGAAAGCAAATCAGGCCTATAAAGCTCTAAGCTATCAAATCCTTGCAGTGACACTCCTTCCACAAGAAAAAAAAAAAAAAAAAACAAACACAACCCTAACTTGAGAGTTAAACATCAATTATGGCAAATTCAAAAAACACACATAAAAAACCCAAACAAACATTCTGTCTCTTTCTACTCAGCATGAGAGCACTTCTTTCCCTCAGGAAACATCATTCATCCTGATTAGTTTCACATTTGATCAGATTCAGCAGTTGACTCTTTTTCCATGGATGTCTGCACTCATTCTGACACCACGAAATCGAACCTGCCAGGCTTCTACCTGCAAATACACTACTCGGGACAGCAGGTATTGCTGATATCTTTTTCATGCTTTAATTATGAGAACTATCAATTGGTCTTATTAACCATCAACTGAGAAATCCACATTTGCACCATTTTGACCCACTGACAAATTAAAGAGAAATATTCACCAAGACTCGCCTCTTTAGATAGCAGGTGAGCCTGGTATGAACATGAGCACAGAGAAACTTGACTGAGAAACACACATACCTACAATCAAAAATCTCTTAAATGTCCCTAGTCAGCTGGGACAAAGAACAGCAGAATTAAACTGTTATAAACCAAAGGTAATAGAACGAATTTGAATTTCTCAAACTCACAAAACACCCTTTTGTCAGACAAACTGCATGCTTGACAAAGAGATTCCTGACAGCAGCATGTGCTCCAGAAGGTTCACATATTTTCTTAAGAATTTCTCCAAAGAACGTCTTCAAAGCAAAGGCTTATTAGGCTTTTCCTCAAGGTCCATGCCATCCAAACTCAGCAGAGAGATCAGGGTGTATCCAGAGGTAACATTTTACTAGTACAATATACTCCACATAACTCCCGATACATGTCCTACATGAACCTCATCAAGCATTTAGGGAATAAGAAGCTGACTACCACCACTGATTTCACACATCTTTCAGCTCTAGTCAGACCTGCATGCAAATCCAACACTTTTTGTAATCAGATACGTAACACACTTTGGAGAACTTTAAGATCCTAAACCAACAGATAAGATTCAGTGAGTCACACATTACTTCCTCTGCAAAAGGCAGAAATAAAGGTGCTTTAGTCTGGTTTCCTCAAGACACAAGGCTTACGTATTATGCCAATCAGTTTTTTTCTTTCTTCTCCTACCCACACCGCTACCGCTAACTTTGGAATCTATTGGCCAATTTCAACAAAATTTTAGAAGACTGGGGTCTCAAAGGATTTCTATGCGCCTTGTAAAAGTCAGTGGACAGGTAAATACAATGAAATACAATGCCCCTTTTGAAAAGCAAGGCTACAGTGTGGCTTAACAGCTGCTTGGCCTGCCGTCCAGTTAGTGTGTACGCACATAGACACACACGCTCTTTTTGGAGATAAGGCTGACATAAGACTGACTGCTGGTCGTCCACTGGAGTTCAGGTGGCAGCGACGGAAGATGACAAGTGTAAAGCGAGAAAGCTAATGTATGCAGGAATTACTTTGAAACTCCACAAAAGAAATGACGATGGACGCTAGGAGTAATGGCACTGCTATGACGGAGAGAAGCCACAGGTCATTTGGAGGCAAGCTAGGATTAAGATGTCAATCTGGAGAAAATATAAATGCCTTTGTCCTGCCCCTTGTGGAAGAAGCCACTAAATTTAAGTGTTACAATATAATTCAGTAACACTGGCAAAATAGTCTGAATTTCATTACATTTTAAGCCACTGCACATAAGGAAGCACAGCTGAGTGAACTGGAGCAGGCATTAGCATTTTGCAACATGTGGCAAGGTTTTCAAGAAAGTAAAAACCTTCATAAACATAAAAGCTTATAAACAGCTTTAACAATTTACAAGGGGTCACAACCTATTTTTTAATTATCTTAGTCTTGCTAGTTTGAAAAGAGACATTCATCCAGTGCTCCAATCATCATCTTTTAAAAATTACTGTATTATCAGCTAACACTTTTGCCTACCAAGAAACACTACCCTTGTTCCATCTCCCATGGAACACCAAGCGGTAATGGGAAGCAGCAATGCATCAAGATGCTGGGTTTTCCTACAGGTCAAAAGACTCTGACAGCGTAGAAGACAAATGGTAAGCTGATTCCAGAGCTGCAAACTCTCTACTGAAAGGCCAGTAATACCTACTGAAAGAAAGCATCCCTAACTGATCCTCAGAAAGACAGGAATGCAGAAAATAATAGCATTTCCTCTCATTCTTCACAGAGCCACTGAAATGTCAATCAATTGTATGCTCTTTGAGACGTGGAAATCTAACTCTGCTCCACTGTGCGTATGCATTATGATACTGCCTAATTAGGTGATTATACATCTTTCTTCCCACAGGACCTTTGTGTTCCAGGAGAGTGGGAAGTCGTGCTGAACAATAAGATCTGGCCTGGATTCAGATATTCCGGAGAGCACCAGATTACAGGGCAACCAAAAATTGTATTTCAACTTCTGGTCACAGGTCAAGATGCCCCTGGATTTGGTACAGTGGATATGGAGAATCCGCTTAAATACATCTTAGGACACATGTTCAGCAGAGAGCACAGGCTGCAGAGAGGCAAAGCCCAAGCATGATCAGCTTCAGAAGCTGGACACAGAAGCTCACCAGTGATGGGGAGTGGCAGAATCCAAAATGTAGGCAACAAAAAAAAAAAGCTGTCAGCAGTCTGACTGTGACAGAGCCTTTGCTTTGGCATATTAACCTAGTAGCCTCAGGACTGCGAGGAGTTTTGCTTCTGGGATCTTTGGCAGTTTAAAGAATACAAAAGGATCCACGCTAGTTAGACATTTTGCCTCTGAGTCTTCAGTTTGAATGGTGCTGACACACTGAGTCAGCATTTAATACTTGGGCTCATTTTTTTTAAGTTTCTGAACTGATCAATTAAAGATAAATAAATTACGACACAAAGCTGGGAGGGGTGGCTGACACCCCGGAAGGCTGTGCCGCCATCCAGAGAGACCTGGACAGGCTGGAGAGCTGGGC
>VXBO01010257.1:37804-55735 GCA_013400135.1 Rhinoptilus africanus | reverse complement strand
CCCTTCCTCCGCTTCCCCGGGCCCCGCTCCAGCGTCTTGGGCTCCGGTCCCCCCCGCCCCGGCTCGGAAAGGGGAGAAGTGGGGGGAGGCTGTGGGAGCCGGCCGGGCTGCTTTCCTGATGGGAAAAAAGGGGGAAAAGAGAAAAAAAAAAAAATAAAAAACCAAGGGAAAAAAAAATAAAAATCAGGGAGTGGAAAAACGCGGCCATAGAAACGCAGGCACGGGGCCCGGTCGCGATACGGGCGTTGGGGCAGCAGGAGCGTTCCCCGGGAGCAGAGCAGTTGGATTTAAACCCAGGAGGAAGCGAGGAGTGTTTGGTTTAAGCCGTGATTTAAGGGCTGGAGCGGTGTTTTCCCGAGCCCCGCAGGTGGTCGGAGCAGGATGGGGTTCCCGGTGCTGCCCGTTGGGGCTGGGGATGCGCCAAGCCCCTGGCACCCACGGAAGGGACATGGGTCCCCGCAGCGAGTCCCGCTGGGAGCGGGGATGGCCACGGCCCGGCTGTTTGCTCCAGGCCCGGCTCTTGGTCGGGAGCGGAAGGAAACATAAATAATATAGAAACCACCCAAAGGAGAGCTACTGGGCCGGTTTGTTTGAGTGCAGCGCGAGTGGCCCGTGGAGAAGGTCGGAGCCGTTGCGGGAAGCCCAGCGGAGCTGGAAACGCTCTCGGGCTGCCCTGGGATTTAAGGAGAGGGGCAGAACCACTCGCCGGCTTCCCTCTGCTCCCATCCGACCCCATCCAACCTCCGACAATCTCCCTTCGGCCCGTCGGTGCCGCGGGGTCCCGTCACGNGCTGCCCTCGGCTTGGGATACATGTGGGGGTGTCACGGGGAGCAAAGCAGCCCCCGTTCCCGGCTGCAGCGGGGGCTGGCGGCATTTGGGCCCTATTTGTTAGGTTTCCTCCGACTTCACTTGGCCATTGTGAAGTCCTGGGGGGGGTCATGGAGTCCTGCTGCTCCTGGCCCTCGGGATGTCATCCTGGGTGGGGGGGGATGCTGATGCTCCACTCCAGGGGGAGACTGGGACCCTTCTCCCCCCGCTGCCAGAGGTTTGCCCACCTCCCATCCATCCTGAGCCGGAGGAGTGGGGGCTGCTGGGGGTGGCCGAGCCCCCTCCCCGGGCCGCTGCGGCAAAGGGAGCGGCCATGCGGCTTGGTGAAGGTCCGGCACCCCAAGCCCTGGCACCCCTGGGGGTAGCGGGTCCCCAGCGCGGGGGTCCCCTCTGCCACCAAAGCCCCGCCATGGCCATGAATTTAAGGGTTTTCTGGCAAAACAGAGGGGATTTGTAGTAAGGAAGGCGCCTTCTCGTGGGAAGGTACAACGCAGTCGCAGCAGGAACGTTTCTCTCACCTCGAGGGGGTGGAGGCCCCATCCCTGGAGACATCCAAGGCCAGGCTGGATGAGGCTCTGAGCGACCTGATGTGGTTGGAGATGTCCCTGCTCCCTGCAGGGGGTGGGACTGGGGGGGCCTTTAGAGGGTCCTTCCAGCCCAACCCATTCTGTGAGTCTATGAACCGAGAGAGGAGGGACCCCAAGACCTGTCCCCAGACCCCCCGGGCCAGAAGCCGCAGCCATCAGGGCAGCTCACGGGCGCTCTGTCCCCGGGGAACAGACCTGGCTCCGTCTGGGAAGGCTGGAGGCACAAGCTCTTCATGGACGAAGACGCTCCTCGCCCGGCAGCAGCGGCTGCGCTGGAGACGAGATGAGCTCTCGCACCAGCACACGGGGCTGTTCTGAGAGCCAGTGGTGGCACCCGAGATGGGAGGACACAATCCCCCAGCGTCACCCCCTTGTCCCCACCACCTCCCTGAGGGGGGGACACGAGATCAGCTTTTTGGCCACCGGCTTCCCCAGCACCGAGCCGGGCACCCCATCCCTGCCCAGGGGGCCACCGAGCCCGGGCTGGGAGAGGATCAGACGGAAAAGGCCCCTTTTTCTCGCTTCCACCATCACCATGGCACAGCACTGCGGCATCTCCGTCTCCAAAACCACGAGAGGCTTGCAGCTCGCTTTCAAATTAGGTTTTTAATTAAATAAATAACGTCGAGGGGGTCTTCAAGGCAGTATCACTTCACAGTGTAGGGCTTGGGGCCGGGGGGAAAGGGGGGAAAAAAAAAAAAAGAGTCCAGCATTGGGAACGGCTCAAAGTGAATGTGCTTTGTAAGAAGGGAAAAGAAAACCAAAACCAAACCTCCTCCCCAAGTGACCTCCCTGTCCCAGCCCTTTCCACCCCTCTTCTCCCTTAAAGTTATGTGGAAAAAGCGCTGCGCTCATGTTGAAAGACCCCATGTGAATCTGTAAACAACACTGAAGAACATAAATAAGAGGCATTTCTGCCTCCCCCAGCCTCCCCTCTCCTTTCATTAGGGCTTGAAACAAACCAGAGGGGGAAAAAAAAAATTAAAAAAAAAATGGTTTCAGGAAAACGAAGAATGTTCTTGGCTGATGGAGAGGAGATGCCAAGGCCTGGCCCTCCCTGGGAGGGCTGCCCGTGCTCTCACCCTGCCTCCTCTTCAACCCTCAGCCGAGGAGCTTCCTCTCCCCCCCCAGAAAAGGGGAATCACAGCCTGGGCAGTTCCACTATGGAGCGGGCACTCGTATTTGCTTTCCGTTCCCAGCAGCTGGGAGCAGCCGGAGGGGAGACGGCCGGTCACCGCCTCTTCTGGTTGACAAAGCGCCGCCGGGGAAGGCAGCTGTGCGTGCCCGGAGCTCGGCACCTCGCAGCAGAGCTGGCCGGGGAGCAAAGCAAACCCCTGCTACTGCACCAAAACGGGTCTGGGGCTTGGAAGATGAGAGGCAAGGTCTGATCCTGCCATCCCGTGAAGCTGCCCGGTGCCATCTCCGCGCTCCCACTGCAGCGTAACTTCACGGGGCTGAGGTAAAAGGAGGATCCAGGCTTATGGTTTTAGCCATCTTCCAAATCCACTGGCAGCAGAACCAACGGGAGGATGGCAGCCCCCAAGCCTCTACCAAAACAAGCAAAAACCTCGACCCAGACGCCTTCCCACACCCAGAAAAATGGCTGGAGGAAGGAACATCTGCACCAAAGCCTTGCCCGGCAAGTCAGCGGAGAGCATTCCCGGCATGGAAAAAAAAAAAGGGGGAATGTGGATTTAGGCCAATGGCAAACCCCAGACCTGGAACACACCCGGCAAATGAAGCAGCTCCGGACTCCAGCACACCCACGAACGTGCTGCTGTGGCCCTCTGCACCGCAGCCGGCCACCTCGCTGCCACGCGGGGCCACCACCGTCGCCTCCTCAAAACATTGCCGATGGCAGTAAAGACATACTTTCCTCTCAGAAAACAGAGAGCTTTTGTTTTTGCGACGCAGAACGGGGCAGGGATGCCCAGGGACTGCTGTGCTCTCCTGCCCGGGACTGCGCTGGTGGCACCGGCGTCCTAGACTTGGTGGCCCGGGAGCTGAGCAACCTCCTCCTCCCCGCGCTGACGAATGGTCTGAAGGAGCTGGGGAAGCTACGGATGTTTTCACCTGCATTTTACCCTCTCGCACTGCAGCAGTCAGCGAGGATCACTCACCCAAGCAGCAGGAAGAGATGCGGCAGCACCGCACCACCCTGAGGGCCAACGTCGCTTCGCGGGGTCTAGAAACAACCTTTACTCCCAGCACAACTTCTCCAGGGCCCAGCCCCGCCAGGCAAGGGGAGGAGGGCTTCAGCGCACGCAGCGCTCCTGCCCCACGCAGAATCCCTGCCCGAGACCCGACGCTCCCGCCCAAGGGCTGGAGCGGGCAAAGACACGCCGAGCTGCGCGGTTTGGCAACAGGCGGCGTGGGGTGCCCGGCACAAGCCACAGTTCGGGATCACGGGATAGCTGTTGGGAGGGGAACAGGGAGGATGACTTCTCCTGCCAACACGCTAGCTGGGGGTGAAGGGCCGAGGCTCCTCACCTTCCTTTGGCATCGCCGTGGCCCTGGCTGCAGGCAAACCACCCTGCGGCCTGGGTGGACTCTGCTTCCTGCGGGTTTCCTCAGCTCTCGGACCTCCGGACTGCTTCCTCCGTCCCAGCGACACATCCCTGTTCTCAAAGCATCTCTGCGCTCAGACTGTCCTGCTGGGGACAAGGGACATTCTCCCTGTCCCGAAGGCAGGGACTCTCTGAACAGCCTGGCATTACCTGGGGTGACACACGGTCAACGGAATGGGGGGTGACGGAGCTCCCCCCTCACTAAAGCCAGCCACCAGCTTTGCGCGATTGTGTCGGAACACACTGGAGCAGAAAGGTGTTTTAGTTTCACTGTAGCCTTGGATCAAGGAGGATGGAAAGACGGATTCTGACCGACAGCTCCAAACTGTCCCTGCGGAACGGTGGAAGTTCCAGGATTTCACTCAGTCAGGCCAAAGTCCTTGCTGGGTCTGTGACAAGTTTGTGACTGGAGACTCTCACTGTGACAGAGGCTCTGACCGAGCCACAGGTGCTGGGCAAGCCTGGTGAGCAGTCAGAAAACTATTTACATCTCCGATGCCAATGAGGCCAAAATCTGTGACCGATAAGGACACTTGCGCAGGGGCCACCACTGCCTCTGGGTCTCTGTCCAAATCCACAGGGCCAGCAATTAAAGGCAACCCCTCGTTAATGTCTGCAGGGAGAGTGAAGTCCATGGTTATCGTCTCACCAGAGCTCTGCAACGCCTCCTGCTTCTCTGCTAGTCCTGGTCCTGCCGGCGGCAAAGCATAGAGCCCCGATTCCGAGGGGTTGACAGTATGTCGCGGGCAGGGAGCCGCGACGGCGCCCGAGGACGTCTCCTCCGTGGGGTCGAAGGAACAATTCGTCTCCGAAGGAGTGCTGCACTCGTAGCCCTGCCCCGACTCACTCATGCTGCCCAGGCTGCAGGCCGTGCTCTCCACGCTCAGGGGCTCTGCACACCGCAAAGGAGGGACGGGCAGGAGAGGGACAGACAGACAGGGAGGAAGAAAGCTAGAGTGAGCCCATAACATACAAAAACCCAGAAGCCAGTTCAAGCCCACCTAATCACAACAGTATTTGTTTGATGGCACAACTGTTTCTTTATTATAGCAACCAAGATCCCTGCCAGCACGTAGGGAAGAAAGGCAAGATGCAGACAGCAGATGGGAGGCCATCAGTGTTTCTATGGAAATTGAAGGAAATCTCGCAGAGAAACTCCAAGATAAGCCAAATCCTAAGTCCTACCCCCTCATGCCGACAGCCCCTGGGGGATGCCAATGCAAAGCCCTCGCCTGCGGTGGGGTGGTGAGGGAACGAACCCATTTCAGGCTCCCTTCCCACAGCCAGCTCCCTCTGGAAGCGGCTCGCAGGTACAACCTGACTCTGGAGCTTTACATCAGCCTCCAGAGGAGCTGCCCGTGTCTAGTGCGTCTCTGTGTTATGGCATTGGAAGCATCCGACTCGGGTACCCAAAGCTAGTGCGAATCCTTTAGGTTTGCAAATGACTCAGGCCACCCCTCCAAGGCCCAAGCGGGAACAACTCTTTTTAAGTCAACGTAGAGGCAGACAAGTCTCCTCTGCTCACACCAAAATCTGCCCAGTNGTTCCTGTGCCCCCTGCTCTGGGTGACCCTGCTCTGGGTGGGGGCTGGAGGAGATGATCTCCAGAGGGCCCTTCCAGCCCCAACAGTCTGTGATTCTGTGAGAGCACACTGGCAAGGTGCGGGGAGAAGCAGCTGGGTAATGGCAACGGGAGAAAGGCAAAGGAGGGTGTCTGTGGCTGTGTGAGAGAGAAGAGTCATTCCCGTGGCAGAGAGAAGAAAAGGACATTACCTGTGCTCTCTATTGCTAGCTGGTCTTGACCAAAGTGAGAATCCAGGCAGCTAGTCGCAGAGGGAATCGGTGGGGAGCTCCGAGAACGACTGGCGTTTTCTACTTCACCCCCATCCAAGTCATTGTCAGCGTAATCCCTGTGGGGAAAGACAGATAGCGCTGCCACCACCTGTTAAGCAGAGAGATGCAGGCAGGGAAAACGGTGCCAGATGAAAAGCCATTAAACAAATAATACAACAGGACTGTAAAGACCTCCCCAGAATGAGCGGCCATCCCTTCTTGGTCTGCAGAGCCCAGCGTAGCCTCTGCACCGAGGCGATCGGTTAGCTCAGCGTGGCTAGGACTAGCCCAGGATAAACTAGACCGGGTGCTGCACCTTTCCAAAACAAACTGCTCTGCCCCCCAGCTCTCTCTCAGCTTCAGCCTCCTCCGTAACGAAATCAACGGTCGAACGCCCTCCCCGGGGAAGAGCTTCAGAGAACGACTGCAGCGGGTTGTGACAATGTTAGTGTGCCAGCAAAGAGCAAGCGAGGAGAAAATATTTTCCCACCCTGGGGGGGATATTTGAGATTTCAGGTATTTTCCTGGTTGCATCAAAATTATATATAAAAAAATATATATATTCAATACTTCATCTGATGTTTTTAATTGATTCAACTTAAATATTTCATTTTGACCTTTTAAAATATTTCAGTTTCAACCTTTTTGAAAAGTAATTTCGGTCATTACCATACATTTCAGAGTGAAGAATCTGCCTCAAAGGGTGGCAGCAGGGAAAGAAATTAATTCAGGTTCCAAGCCACCAGAAATAGCGTATTTTTGAACTTAAAGTGCATCCTTCCCAAAACCTCACTGAATTATTTCCCGAGATCAGCTCTGAATCCCTGACCCTAGCCTTCATTTTCCTGGCTGAATCTATCTGGAACAAAACAGTCTTTTCTGACACAAGGAAGTCCACATCCCAGCAAATAACTGCTTCATCTTCCCTCCCCGCACTAACAGTGTTTCTGTTCCGAGAATATCCACTGCATCCCTCCACGCTCCCACCCAAGAAACCTCCTAAAGCAGAAAGCGCGGTCTTTTAAGTGCGGGTGCTTTGCAGCAGGCATCTTCACTGGGAGGTTAATATTACTAATTTTAGTGTGAGAATATTCCACGCACGTGGCTCCAGGGTGGAGGACGTACTTCTTCCTTCCTAAACGAGTCTGCTGAGTGAAGTAGTCATAGCGCTCTGATTTTTTCCACATGTAGTAATACTCCACGCACTCGCCCACTGACCGGGTGCGGACCTGAGGAGAAACATCCTAGTCAGAAAGCCAGGCGTCACGGATCTTACGGAGCAAGGACTATTCTCCCATTTAATCAGCACAGAAAACCAAGTGCGTTACGGTCATTTATATTGCTACAGACATATCTACGCTGCAGAACAGAAGCACATACTGAGATTTCCAAGGTGGCAATCGGCCAGAGAAAGAACTCCCCGCAGCGCACAACTGCTCTTGCAGATCCCAGTGGGGCTTCACACACGGCACGTTCGTGCAGGACCTTCCTGCCCTTCCAATAGCACACTTAACATCAAGAGAGCAAACCTGCGTCCATTTTCACTGGCCAGCGTCAACATGCCCACAATTAATCAGCGGTAGAACTGGACTCTCTGGTTCTGCCAACTCCCAGCACAGCAGCATATGTCCTGGGGCCCAGCTCTCCCTACAACAGCATCTTTTCATTCTCGAGGACCCCAGGGGACTTTTTACAAAACATCCACATGCTCAACTCACTCATTCACAGAAGTACTGCAAGGGCTGAGAGTTTGGAAAGAACTTTTGAGACTCCAGAAAGGGCTAATCAGTAATTAACTGACATCACTCATGCAGGTCAGTGGTGTTTGTGACTTCTCCCACCTGGAAAATAAGGCAGAGCAGGGCAGTGAACAGCCCATCACCTGCTAGCGTGAGTCAACACAAAGCCTGGGGTCGGAACTCAGCAGTCCTGAACTTCCTGCATTAGCCGAGGCTCGAAAGGTACCTCTGGTGCAAATGCACGCGCCTCCTCCCCTTTGCCTTAGCGGGATGCAGGGGTGAGTGCCCTTACCTTGTTGGCTTGGATAAGATGAAAGTTTTTCCCATGGACCCTGAAGCCATGTTCAAAATTCCGACATTCTTCCTCGCTCCAGGCACAAAGCTCATCTACAGCAGAAAGAAAGAGGGATTGGAGACGTAGAGAAAGTAGAGTTACGTGTGCCTTCACGTCCGAGGTAAAACCCAAATAGAGGGGGAGTTCTCACCTCTGATAACCTTCACATTGAACCGTAACCTCCGCAGTGCCTCTTCTGCATTGAAATTGCATTTAACCAGTTCGTACAAAGCCTAGGAAACAGAAGAAAATTACCGACAGCGCGTACCTGAGCAACACACCACAAAGCAAACCTCCTCGTGACTCATGTTTGCCTCGTAAAACTTAATTTTTCCCAGGAGCCACTTTGCCATTAACCCCCGCTTGACCACCAGCGATAGATTATTCCACTTTCCAAGGCACTGGATAACAAACCACGGGATGGAAAAGATGCAGTTCTACCGGCGGCTCCGCAGATTACAAGCGTGCCTCTGTGCTCCCGCAGGCTTACCGTGAGAATCTAACCTGGCTAGCTTAGAGGAAACACAACTGCTCTGAAGCTTCTTAGCCAAACGTTTGACCTTCTGCTGGCTTCGAGGAAGAATTAGACAACGCTATAGAGGAGAGATGCAAAAGGATGTTCCTGTTGCAAGCTCTGGCTCAGAGAGTTTGGGATACTGGGAGAACACAGCCAAAACGGTACCCATTCTCTGCTTGCCCAGTCTGTGACACGCTTCCCACAAACGTGTTACTGCCTTGGGAGAAAAGTCCTAAGCTAGACAGGCCTGTGGTCTGATCCACTACAGCCTTTTCCAGTCTTCCCAACTGGAGGGGAACAGCTTCCTGCAGCCAAGAAGCACACCCTCGCTTCTCCAGGTAAGCGGGAGCAGAGGATCACAGGAGTTTGGTCTCATTCTCTCAACTCAGGATCTCTGTAGCAAACCTTGCGCTGTTACACCAGCGCCGTTACAGCACCTGTGGGCTGCAAGAAGCCCCCGCTTTTACCTGTTCGTTGTCCTTCACCATCTCTCCTTCTGGCAGGCTGCTGCTAGAGAGCTCCTCCCATCGCCGCTTCACCGCACGGTACAGGAACTCTTCAACCTCTCTCTCGGGGAGTATGTTGGGGTCCCAAAGCAGCTGATCTTCGTTCTCATAGGCTAACAGAAAAAGCAATGAAATAAGCTAACAGGAGAATTCGGCTGCTTTTGAGAAATGGTCTGCGTGGGAGAGACAGAAGGAGGGAGGAAATCTTTGGTACTCCAACCTGGCGCCAGAGAAGAAACCATCTCTGCAAAGGTACTGTATTCTCCCCCCTGATTTTGGAGGCAGATAAGCTTAATACTCTATACCCCTTTTCAGAGCCCTAAGCACGAGCTTGGCTTGCTTCCACTTCTTCAGAAGGGCTGGCTGACAAGGGTTTTATTATCATATTCTCAAAGATTGTTGCTTTGATTCATTACTCCTGGCAACTAAGCCCCTCCCCTGGATTCTAAGGTGTCTTTTCCAGCACACGGTAAACAAAAGGAGTGGGAGACGAAGGCAGCTTTGAGCTCCAACCCCGGCCTAGGCTGAGGATCCTCTCCCTGACACAAACTTAAGCAGCTGCAAGGCTGTCCCTCTCCTCTGATGGCTTGTCCTGCTCCTCCATGAGCTGCTCCACCCACACAGACCAGCAGGAGCACCCTGCATCATCAAGTGGTTCTTGCCCTTTTTGCCTTCCAAAGCTCTTTAGTCCATGAGAACACAGCACACAACGATGCAGAGAGATGTTTAAGTAAAACAACAGCACAGAGGAGATCAAGAAGAAAGACTCTGCAGTAAAAATTAATCAGAAATACCGAGACTTTTCTACTTAGATAAAAACATTAGCATCTTCTGTGCTTAACTCATTTCTACAAAGGAACCAACTCTACTTAAGGAAGACAGAGAAAAATATATTAAGTATCTCCAGAAGGGTATTCCTTGTCTTTGGCTACCGCTGAGCCCCTCCCTCCTCCAAACCTCTCACACCTACCCAGTTTTCGCCGAGTTTCTTATCTCCTGTTACTGTATTTACATTCAAACAGGCTGGTTTCAAGCTAGCTCAGGTGTAGCTGTAAATTTGGGTGTCAACACCGAGAGGTGCCGAGACGTAGAGCAGAACTGGTGAAGCAGGGCTCCATCAGATGCCGGGCCAGTAGCCCTCCACCCAAACACGATGCGTAAAGCAGGCTGCCTTACCTTTCTCACCGTGCCTGCTTAAGTGGAGGATGGGAACGCTGGCTTGGTACTGAGGTCCAACCATGATCTCCTGAAATATCACCACAGAGAAGTGGGTAAATTGAAACGGAAAACGCTCCGCGTAGGCACTGAGGTGTAATTCATGATTTAGGGACTATGACACCACGAGGCCGATTTATGTATCTAGAGTCCCCACTGTCACTATTACTTCTAGGGAACCCTGACTATTTTATAGGGTAACTAAAAAGAGTTACTACCAGCCAGATGATACTTTAGGGACCTTAGGCATTTACATAGTTTTAATGTTAAAGATATATGGCAAACAGCTAAGGCTGGAGATAAAGAAGTGCAGAACCTCTCCCACAGCCTTCACAATGAGGATGAATTTGGAAGCCTGCTCCTCTCTTTCGTGTGATGGTTTTTTTCCTGAGTAAATCCTGCTGGGAATACCGCACAGCATTTCACCTTTATAGGGCTACAGGCTGCAGTTTTAATTTACCAAGGCACAACAGCATTTTCAGAAGACAATTTCAGATACAGATTCAAGACCCTACTAAAAACAACTCTTATAAACCCATTTCTACCACCTTATCACAAAACACAAGGTGCTGAGCAAAAGAAAACAGAAAGTTTCTTGGGGAAATATCACAGCACTTTGGCGTCGTGCTTTCCTCGGACTCAGGCACATTGCACCACCTCCCCTTCCCACTGCGCTCGGATCGTTTACCTTCTTACACTCGTTGGATGGGATGGAATCCTCCTCTGAATCCTCAGCCATGGAGGAAGCACATGGAGATGAACAGGGCTCTTTGTCTTCATCAGCAAGGAAGTTGTTTGCTTTGTGGCAAAGGAAAAGATCCGTAGTTATGAAATGTGGGGGCTTTTTGCTACTGCTCTACGTTCCCTCTCCTTCCCTTCACTTTCTGTCCCAAAGTTACTTTCAGCATGGCCCTCAGTGACAGCTCAGCCATATTTTATTTTTCTCCTTTTAAATAAGGGAATCTGTACGCTTGCCACATGGGTGGTGCCGACCGACGTGGGGAGCTCAGACTCCTTCACCTTGCAGGCTAGCAGAAGGAGTAACATCCCTTCACGCAGCGTAACTCACACGCTTTGGCTCCTCGTGTATTCCAATATTTAGGAACTGCCACAATACATCACACCACTAGGACTACTGAATTTATTCACTTCTAGAGGTGTCAGATCAGGTGCTGATCTTCCGGACTGCAATTACAGCAGGTAGCAAAAAAAAATTCTCGCTTTCTCAATGTTATGAGTTGCAGCGAAAGACAATTCTTTCCTCATCCCACTGCTCATCCGCACTCTATCACGTCCTAACCAACACTCGGCGACACCACCGGCAACCAGGTTTATTTGCAGCCCCCAGAAGGGAGGTGGAAAAACTGATGTCAGGAAACTAAGTGACAAAATATAGAAAAACATTCTTGCCCTGCCCTGCACAGTAATAAACAATTACTTAGAAATTAGCGACACATACAGCCAGGCTGGTTTGGGAATAGGTCTGATGCATCGTGGGACGTGACGGATGGAGTCAGATCGTCAGCTGAAGACTGCGTCTCCTCCTCTTCTTCCCCTGAAAGCAAATCCTTCGCTATTTGTTCCTTTTAACAACAACAAGAAAGTGAAAAATATTTTTAAATTAAAAAAAAAAAAGTATATGAGGGGAGGTGAGGCCTACAGTAAAGCATTTCTGGCCAAAGGTGGCCACATCCACAGCTCTCCTCACCCTCCCAGAGCTTCTCCAAAGACACATTCCTTCTCACGCTCCCCACCACCCCCAGATTGTCTTCTTCCCTAGAAGCATTTCTACAGGGTCCAAGAGTGACTCCTGTGGAAGCCAGAGAAAAAATGAGCAAGTGGCCCTTTCTGCAGAGCTCCGCTCACAGCAAATATCTCAAAGACCCTGGAAGTTAAAAAAAAAAAAAGCAAGCTTTCTAAAGACTTTAGCTAGAACAGGAGGCGCCGTAGCTTCACCTGGGAAGATACAAACCTTCCCTGATTCTCCACAAATCTGCATCTACATTCAAAGACTCGTAACCCAAGTTCCTTAGAGTTTTTGCAGTGGTCTTTTTAAAACAGTTATCCTTTCTCTGGTCTCCTCGAAGCTCTTTGCACGCACATTTCTGCACCGTGCGTTCCTCGCTGGGCCACCAGAACTAGGCAGGCCCCTTCCCCCGGCACTACTCAAACCCCACCTGAAAAGAACTACCAGACGTTTCAAGCTCCAAGACAGCTCAGTAACGCACAGCGCAGGCTAACGGCATGCATCCGAGCACACAGCTGCTCTTACCTTATCCAGAGTCATATCTGGGAGGTTTGGAGTAATGTCATTGCTCTCGCTGTCCTGCTCCGAGATGGGATCAGATGCCTCATAGCCGTAAAGTGCAAGCAGCTCCTCAAATGGCATTTCACTGCTCTGAGCGAGAGGAGGACAAAGCTTCATCAGGAATGGAACAATCACCGAGTACAACACCAGCTGTAGTGAACAGAGATACGCAGAGGCAGTCAAGGCAGCTCTGCTCTTCTGGGGGCTCTGAGCTGCCTCGGGTAACGCTGCGTAACAAAGACGTCTTTTGGGGCCCCCCATAATCTGTTCTTCTCAAAGGAATGGAGAAGCCAGGAACTTTCACCCCAGAGCAGCACAGTCAAGGACATTTGGAAAACACACTTCTTTTTTATACCAGATTTCTTGCTGGTGAACAGATGCCAGAAAGCAGAACTGCATTTACACCATGGAAGGGGCAAACCCCTCCATTAGTCTTGTGCCTGAGCTGAAGAGAAGTCTCTGTCCCCAAGAACACGCTTTGTGTCCCACCGAGGCCTCCGTGGGACTACCCACAGGAGGACCGCATCACCTCATCTTTGCGGTTCCTCCGCTGTAAAACGGACAAGCATCCAAGCTGGTGACGGCTCTTTAGCAAGGTGAGCAAAGACCGCCTCGGCAGAGTGGCTACTCGGCAGAGGAGGACTCTCAGATTTCCTGCCGTTACCTGTCGTCAACCAGTTCCTTCCTATCCAAATCCAAACGCTAAGGCTCGTGGATGGGTGGACCTAACCACAGCGCATTGCAGCTGAGCCAACAAGTCAAGAGTTTTTCGCAAAGATTTTCGGCACCAGTACTGTCAAAGCAAACAAGAAAATCCAGCACCTAATTTCCCTTCCCCTCCCTTGCCGCCTTTACCTGAGAGGCGCTGATACTCTTCTCCAGCTCTTCTAAAGACTTCTGCTTCTCCTGAGTATCATCTTCTTCTTCCCTTTCTTCCCGTACACCGTAATTCTGTGAAAGGATCTCTGCCAGGTTCAGTCGATGATCAGCTGAGCCCATTGACACAACTGCAGGGACGAGAAGAATTTGGGATATTAGCACCACCCTGGACTCTTCAGAGGCAAGAAAGCTCAGGACACCCCCCTCTTGTGTGTGCAGCCATGGAAGCCAGAGGACGAGATGAGGCAGAAAGGAGGGAGAGGGGCTGGGGAACACCACTGGAAGAAGTCACTCTGTGAACGCTAAACTGCAAAGCCTGGTTCTCTGCACGCTCAAGTCCCACAACCGACTGAAAGCTGAATCTGAAGGTTTTCCGAGTATTTATGCGTCTCTCTCCTGACTGGATCCGCCAATGTTGTAACGTGTGAACGCACACTGCAGCCTTTCCTTCGGCCGAGGCATTTTTAGGATAATTACCTCTTATTGCAAGAACGGGCAAATGGACACTTGTAGGAGCTTTGGCATCGTTAAGACTTTCCTCCTCGGTCATATGGCATGGGAATCAACCAACAGGTTCGGAAGACGTTGGAAGGAGAAGGGAACAGACAGGCTGATCACAGGAGCCTTGTTTCCTCTGGAAACCAGACCAACAAACAGAAGCATACTTAAACTGTGGCTACCTGCTGCACTCTGAAGGCCAGGCTCTCCGGGACATAGACTGTGGGCTGGGTATGGCACCACCCTCGGACTCTGCCGGCCAACCGAGGCCTTCAAGAAAAGAGAAAAATATGGCTGAGACATCTCTACTTCAAAACGTTAACACGCCTCCAGCCACTTAACCCCACCAGCAAATGCAATTAATTTAATTTCAGAGCAAAAGGTAACAAAATCCACACAGGATCCACACAGGGGAGCATTAGAAACTGCGCTGTGCAAAAAGAGCTCCAGTCACATGTATTTAGCAGCTCTTCCCGGCCTCCTCTCCTCCAGATTCATCACCTTCCCCTCAGCCTCTAACTGCATATGGCGCTGCTTCCATTTTATCTTTTTTCCTCTTCAGCACTCCGCTCATTATTTATCCTCTCACCAGTTTAAGACCTCAGATCCTTACGGCTTACAATTTCACATAAAAGAAGGATTTTGACCCTAAGCCGTGATTCGAAACGCACACATCACGCTCTTTTGAACACAGCGCCTTTATGGACTGACCCCACTCTTCGGAGAGGCGACGGGAAGCAGCCGGCCACAATCCGCTGGCTTCTCCCCACCGCCTCCCCGCATCCAGAAGGCTCAGAGGGGGTGAGCAAAGAAATTTAGAGCTGAGCAGGCAGCGAAGGAGTCTGGTAGGACTGCGAGCGGCACAGGCGAGGTGGGAAAGGGTGAGACAGGTAGACATCAAGAAGAGGCACCTGCTTTCTGGCATTCAGTGCTCGGTCAGAAGTTCAGGCAGCAGAATGGGCTGAGGCCTGGAAAACAACCCAGAACATCTGCTGCTCCTGGGGCTGCTGTGCATGGAAATGCTGCTCATCAAGTTCAGCCTAGGTAGGGAGCAAGCAGGTAATTAACCGATGCCTTTGGGTGACTGAGAGCATCCGACCGCGGAAGAAAATCACAGCGTCAGTCCCCCCGGTCACCAATGACATCTCGTTACGATCCTCAGCCATTATTAATCTCAGTCGCGCAAGCATCACTCCTCTCACTCGCTCAGTGAGAGCCAGGGCACTACAGCGCTTCAGTACGTGGTTCCTAAGACTTATTCAAGGAAGCATAGTGCGGCTTCACACCGAAATTCATCCTCTAACACCAGAGCAAAGAGTACACCGAAAAAGCCACCCCAGACTTTGGGTTCCAAGTTAGCGTCTTCAGATATCAACGCATATACTGCTAATTCCATAGCGACTGGAGAGGCGGCTGTTTTGCCAGTATAATTTACCACTAAGATAATGGTTGGCCTGGAAGGCAGCAGATGATGTTGCCATACGAGAGAAGGACGGAGAGGGAGGAAGGGAAAGAATCTGTGAAACACCTGTGGAATTCCTGCTCCTTCCTCTACCAGGGCTGGTGAAAAGAGGATGCCTCCAGTCAACTGGAGCACACACTACGCTGCAATCCACCATCCCCGAGCATCTGATTATCAGCTGCGAGATAACCCCACTGGAGACCACTTTGTCTGGCTGCAAGCAGAGCCCAGTGACCTCGCGCACTAAAAGAAAAGGGAGGAGTTTATGGGATAATGAAAGGAAAAGGGGACAGAAAGGGGTCGGACAGCCTCCATTTGGAGGATGGCCATACCGGGAAACAGCTTCGTAACTCAGGAAAGTGTCAATGCCCCTTTGTTGCGCCTTGCTGGAATGCGACCTAGCACAAAACCCGCTGGGATAAATCCTTCCAAGCAAACAACTCCGGTTTCATGACAAGGAGAAGGGCGAGGTCTACACTTACTCCCTCCAGTCTTGAGCGATGCTCAGAACTCTCCCTCCGGAGACAATAATCTGTGTATCGATTACGCCTCCTTCGCACGGGGATCAATAAGGAGCTGCACGCAAAAGGGTTGTGAAAACAAAGACTGAAACTGTTAGCTGTGGATGGGCTGGCTTGAAAAGATGCCAAGAATACTTCAGGAATGGAGAGATCTTATATTAATGACCAGGTGCTGAAACGAAGAGTAACAGTCAGTACGACAGGATGGCAATTCAGTAACTAATCATGAGTTTATTTCCCCAAAGCAGTAACGTAGCATTAGAGCAAGTGGGAACTGCTGTGAGCTGGAGTCACCATAAAACAACTAGCGCTGCCACGTTCGGGCTGAGAAAAGAAGAAATAAGTGACAGACAAAGCAGAAACAGCCCATTCCACACCCAAATTTCAACACGTGTGAAACTGAAAGATCCCTCCGATTATTTACAAACCCAGAAGACCATGGAAACAAGAGTCAAAGTCAAATGAGTAGGGAAGAAAGGCGGGTCTGGCTTAAATATGTAAATGACGACAGAATATTCCTGATGACACTCATTGCCGATGCCGCGCGATGTGGAGTTACTCCGTTTGAAGGTGAGGTGGCTGTAGTCCGGCACTTCAAATCCAACCGTCACAGAGAAGGCAGAAAAAGCAACAGCATTGCATCTGTCGGAAAGATGCGGCACCAGCGAGGCACTACCAGGTATCTCCAGACCAAGAACAGTTCTTGGCCAAGGTGCAGATGCTCCTAGTGCTGGTGACAGTTTTGGTCACCGCGAAAGGTCACAGTGACGCACTCCATTTATTTTGGCAGGGCAGCACGATGCTGGAAAACGGCTCCTACATCCATGGGCCATTTAATGGCAGGGAAAAAACCAAAGGGAGGTTAAATTCCTTTAATCACGCTTTACATTTCCCAGCTGCTGCTTTCCTTCCACTAGTCTCTGCTTCTCAGGCACGAGAATAACTTTCCTCTCAAAAGTTACACGGAGGTTGACTAATTACTCACTCCCATGTTTGTATTTCTGGATGACTCCAGGACTCCCTCCTTAATTCTGGCCTCAAGTTTTTGAGCGCGTGGAACAAAGCAACGCCCGTGTTTTAGAAAACACGGGCAGAGGAAGGGCCTGAGCTTTTTGCACTGGAAAAGCTGCTTTCCGGTCCAAGGCAGGCTGCTTGTCCAGAGAAAACCCTTAAGGCTGAAACCTGCACTTGCAAGAAAGTGAGGAAAAAGAGGGAAGGTTTCCCTTCCCAGTGTTACTGCTTTAACAACTAATGCGGTTTCCTGGGCTCGTTTAACACATATTTCAGACTCAGAGAGAGAAGCGTTCCTTGTTCCTCTGCCTTGTCCAGACTACTTGACATGGGTCCGTTTTCTACAAACTCCAGCTGCAGCCAGAGGGAAGTGGTGTGGATGGGAACTGATTCATCCTGCAAGCTACAGACCTGAAAGAGCAAAAAATGAGCAAGAAGACAAGACACATGGGTAATCTCCTGCACTGCTGGGGACAATCAGCACAGCCAAGACCAAGCCGCTCTGGATGGGACGGCAGGCAGGCCAGACGCACCTTCCTCATGCAAAACGCTGAAATACCCTGAAAGCGAAGCCCTGCCGTCGAACAGAAGCCACCTCGGCCAGCGGTGTTCTGAGATCCTGCGACAGAGCAGCCAGCTACCGCGCTGTCTTCCCAGCGTCCTTTCCCCACGTCGTGGTCACCACAAGGATCTCGTGATGGAAATGAAGGCGGATGTGCCATGAAAACCGTTATGGCAGGACGGGGATATTTCAAGGACGTGTCAAGACCGGACAGGTAATGGCATCCCCAACCGTAAGCGTGGTGGAGCGATGGCAGTAACGTTTTGGCACAATGCACCAAGCCAAACACGGCGTCGCAATGGGAGAGGCAGCAGGGGTGCTGCCACCGGGCACCAGAGCACAAGCCCCCCCATCGCCTGCGCGGTTCTCCTGGTCCCAGACGCCCAGCCGAACCCTTCCCGCCGCCTTCCCCAATCCTCCGCCATTCCCGCTCTCCCCACCTGCCCGTCCTCCCGCTGCTCAGGCCCTGTCGCTCACCTCCAGCCTTTGCGAGCCCCTTCTCCGCGCCCCTCTGACCCCGACTCCCCTCATGCTGTCGGACCCTGCTGTCCCAAAGCCTCGGGG
>VXBO01010256.1:562949-575301 GCA_013400135.1 Rhinoptilus africanus | reverse complement strand
CGGGCTCACTATTTGCCAGAGGAGGGAGCGAGCATGGGGCCTGGAGCGAGCAGGGCTGACGGGCAGAGCTTTATTTAGCAAGGACGATGAGGGGACGCCGAGGCCGCGCCGCCCCGGGAGCGGACACCGAGCTGACCGCCACGGAGGTCGCAGCCGCGGCCCGGTGCTGCGCAGGCCTCCGCGCCCGTCCTCCCCCGGGGATTGATGGCGGCGCCGGCCAATGGGAAGGCGCGGGNNNNCCAGTGGAAGGGCGCGGGCGGCGGGCGCCGCCAATGGGCGCGGGCCGTGGGCGGAGGGGGCGGGGCGGCTGGCGGCGCCGGGCGCAGCCATGCTCCGCCGCTCGCTGTGGCTCTGCCTCTGCCTCTGCTCCTGCCCGGCCCGCGGTGAGTGCGAGCGGCCCCACCGGACCCGGCGCCCCCCGACGGCCTTTACCTTCCCTGCACCCCGCCGCGGCGGCCTTTCCCCGCGGCGCACCCCCACCCGGGTGCATTTCCCCTCCGCGCACCCCGGGCCCCGTTGCATTTCCCCTCCTGCACCCCAGTCCGGGGGTCTGTCCTCCCCGTACACCCCGATCCCGGTGCATTTCGCCTCCTGCATCCCGAGCCGGGTTCATTTCCCCTCCGCGCAGCCCGGCCCCGTTGCATTTCCCCTCCTGCATCCCAATCCGGGGGCGTTTCCCCTCGGCGCGCCCCGACCTAATTGCATTTCCCCTAATTGCACCTCCTTCCGGCTGCATTTCTTCTCCCCCACCCCAATCTGCCTGTATCTCCCCGCTGTGCACCGCAATCCGGGTGCGTTTTGCCTCCTGCACCCCAAGTCCGGGTGCATTTCCCATCACTGCACCCCAGCTCCATTGTACTTCCACTCCTACATCCCAATCTGGGTGCATTTCCCCTTGGTGCACCCCGGCCCCGTTGCATTTCCCCTCCTGCACCCCAATCCAGGGGCGTTTCCCCTCGGTGCACTGTGACCTAATTGCATTTCCCCATCCAGCATCTCGTTCCAGGTGCGTTTCCTGCACCCCAATGTGGGTGCATTTCCCCTCCATGCACCCGAGCCCCATTGCATTTCCCCTTCCAGCACACCAAGTACATTTCCCCTCCTGCACCTGGATCCCAGTGCATTTCTCCTCCTGCATCCCAATCCGGGGGTGTTTCCCCTCAGCGCACCCTGACATAATTGCATTTCCCCATCCAGCACCTCGTTCCAGGTGCCTTTCCTCTCCCCCACCCCAATCTGTATGCGTGTCCCCTTCATGTGCTACGATTAGGGTGCGTTTTGCCTCTCGCACCCCAATCTGGGTGCATTTCCCATCACTGCACCCCAGCTCCATTGCACTTCCCCTCCTGCACCCCAGTCTGGGTGCATTTCCCCTCCTCGTACCCCAGCCCCACCACATTTCCCCCTTCAGTGCCCTAATCCAGATGCATTTCCCATTGGTGCACCCTGTCCCCATTGCATTTTCCCAGCCAGCACCCTATCCCGGGTGCATTTCTTTCCAGGGTGCTTCAGTCCAAGTGCATTTCCCCTCTGCACAGCTCCATCTGGGTGCCTGTCACCCCTATCCCCTCCGTGGTCTGGCTGCGTTTTCCCCTTCCCCTCGTGCACCCCAGTCCCAGTGCCTTTCCCCCATCTCCTCTGTGCCCCTGGGTGCTGGTGCATCTCCCCTTGCAGCGCCCCAGGCTGAACCCCGAATTTTGGGTCCTCAGCTGGGAGCTGGCGTTGCCACAGGGTGCACTCCCTTCAGCTTGGTGCATTTCAGAAGCGGTAGTTGGGTGTTTTCCCTTTTCTTTTTCAGGAATTTTCCCTTTTGTTTTCTCTGCCTCTTACCTCTCTCCATGCACATCCAGGTTTACGCATCCATGAATACTTGTATTTCCAAGTGCTGAGCCCCGGCGACATCCGCTACATCTTCACTGCCACTCCAGCCAAGGATTTTGGTGGCGTGTTTGTAAGTATTAAGAGCTGAACTGGCCTTGGGTCCCCCCATCCTAATATTTCTCTATTGCGGGGCCTGGTAATTTGAAGCCTTTTATAAAAATGGAGCTAATTGCATTTCCATGAGCCCTCCCTTCGGCAGGAGGCACATGCTGGTCCCTGCCTTCGGCCTCAGCAGGCTTTTGGAAGGGGAGTTTGGCCCCACGTGCATTCAGGGAGCATATAGCCCACTCTTTCCTCCTCCAAGGGCTGAGACGGGCACAGCCATGTCCCAGGAGGGCTGGTCAGGCTCCCACGGGGAGCGGCAGAGTTAAACCAACTGGTCTGCAGACCTAAGACCTTTCCCTGGATAAACCCAGAATCAGGATGGGTGTGCTGGAGCAGATCTGCTAGAAAGCACATGGGACATTGGGACTGGTGGAAAAGACGCTTTCTGGCTCTGCACATATCCCCTGGGAGCACTTGGATGTATGAACAGTGCTGTGCCTCAGTTTCCCCTCCCCGCAGGGACAGCAAGATCTAGGCAAGCTGTTGGGTGAGGTCGGGATGGCTCTGCAAGGGCTGGAAAGGCGCACCCAGCATCCCCACTCTTGGGACCCCTAAATCTTCCCAAAAGCACACCCTGCTGGGCAGGGCACGGGACAGCGGGGATGGCCACGGTGGGGCAGGGGATGGGAAGCAGCCCCAATCCCCCCTCGCTCACCCCTGCCTGTCTCCTTCTCGGAGAACACAAGGTACGACCAGATCCACCTGGTCCCGGCAGACCCCCCCGAAGCCTGCGGAGAGCTGAATAATGGCGTCTTCATCCAGGACCAGATTGCCTTGGTGGAGAGGGGGTACGTCTGGCGTCATGGGAGCTGCCTGGGGGGGACCCTCGGGCAGGGGGGGAACTGCCCATGGCACAGGGGGCAACAGTGCCAGGGATGCATTTTGCCGTCACCTCCAGCTTCTTCCCGTGACTTATCCCCTGTGGGTATACGAGGAAAATGTGAGGGTGCTTCTACCCCAGAGCATTTCACATTGCATTTCTTGGAAAACAGCCTCCCCTAAGATGGAAAAAGCTCTGGTTTATCTTTATTTTTTCTTAGGAGAAAATGGCCGAGTGTGGGCAGTCTGTGCCTAAAATACAGAAACAAAGAGGCGCAGGGGTTGGGGGAGGGGCAGGGCCAGGGAGACAAGATGTTTTGGCATCTCCAGGCAAGCTCTGGCACCTGCAAGTTTCGTACCTGCATGTGGCCACCAAAGGTTCATCACTCTCTGCCCCAGGGGTTGCTCATTCCTGTCGAAGACGCGTGTGATCCAGGAGCACGGCGGACGGGCGGTGATCATCGCAGATAACGCCTACGATAACGACAGCTTCTATATCGAGATGATCCAGGACAGCACCAGGCGGACAGCCGACATCCCCGCGCTCTTCCTGCTGGGCAGGGATGGGTAGGTGCCTTGGCCAAGAGACATCTCCTCTTCCCAAGTGTGGAACATCTCATGGGAAGGGCCAAGCAACAGCCTTGTCCCCACAAATCAGGGAGGTCCCAGTGATCAGCATGTCCCACCTGGGCTTGGTGGGCCACGTTTTTAGCAGGTCAGTCATAATTAATCTGCAGGGTTTCTCTTTGAGCTGGTTTGTGGTTTACGCTCACATCTGGGCTCCACTCTCCCAACTGAGACAGCTCAGTCACACCGTGACAGGCCCTTTGTCCTTCCAGGTACATGATCAGACGCTCCCTTGAGCAGCACGGGCTCCCCTGGGCCGTCATCTCCATTCCCGTCAACGTCACCAGCATCCCCACCTACGAAATGATGCAGCCCCCCTGGACCTTCTGGTAGCAGCGAGAGGCTGCGGCAGATCGAGGACTTCTCAGTGGATCCCAGGAGCTTGCCCCGGCGACCAGGTTTGAGGACAAGGTGCCAACGCGCTCCAGAGATCCCACCACCCAGCCTTGCCGGATTCAGCAATGGGGAGCTCTTTCTGCTGCTGCCGGCCTGTGGCTGAAGGGCAAACACCAGCGCCCGCGGTGGGGACCTCGCGCTTGGCACTGAGCACCCTTTGTAGTGATTTTGTGGGAGGGAAACCATGTCCCACAACAGGTCAGCACTTCCCCGAGAAATGTTTTAACGATGTGTGCGATGCCACGGGTAATTTGTGCTGCTGATTTAGAGGGATAGAGGATTACGTGGATGCAGTGCAAGAGGGATGGGAGGGAGTGTGAGATAGAGGCTTGATCTGCACTAGCAGCGCTCGCCCGACATCTGTATATTTTTGTCTGAGCTAATGAAGTCTAAATGAGTTTTAGAGAAAGGGGAGTTTCTATTTTTTTCACTAGCAAGGGGATGAAGGAACAAACCTCACCCCCTGATGATGTTTTTCCTAGTCAACTTCCCAAGGCGCCTCCTGCAGCCAGGGCAGGGCTCACATCAGACCCCTGACGCAGCACGGATCACCCGTGCGTTGGGACAAAAACGGCCTCGTGGGACAGCACTGCCTCCGGCATCCGTCTCCAGGGGCAGGCTGGTCACAGACACAAGGCCCAGACCTCAGTGGGCGTCTGCTCCCTCATCCCCAGGCCTCCCTGTCCCTGGATCGTAGCCCTCATCTCTGCACCCAGCACCCTCCCGTATACCAGTACAAATGACACGCTCCTTCTCACCAGTCTCGGTTTATTACGAACACTGAAGGGGACGTGGCCGCGGGACGGCTGGGGACGAACAGTGGGGCGCGGGGCTGGCGGTGGTGGTAGTGTAGTGGTGCCCATCTACAGCGTCACCCTCGGTCCCGCAATCCAGCTGCCGCAGGCTCGGAGGAAGCAGCAGCAGGAAAACAGCTCCCAAAAACCAAGAGGGGAGGAAAATACGCCGGCCACGTCCCTGTCCGTTGCTTGGAGCCCTCTCCTCCCTCCAGCCGCATAGGGGACACCGCAGACTGGTGTGGTTTCAGCAGTGGTTGGCAGCACGGGATGGATGACAACGCTCAGCTGCCGGTGACATGTCCACGGTAGGCCCGTTAAGCTCGGTGCGGGGCGAGACGCAGCACCACGCTGCATCCCTGGCCACAGCGGCTACTGAAGCAGCCCACAGACGGACAGCCCAGCGGGACAACTGGCTCTCTGCAAAACCCCAAACATTTTTTTGGGTTTTGGACAGTGACTTTGCTCACACAGCAGCGCAGCCCCTGTCGGCTCTGGGCTAGCAGCAGCCTGGCTGTTCCCTCTCCCCAAAGAGCCTGGCGACGGCTGCACAGGGCTTTGCATGGCATAAAGGATGCGGCTGAGGCAGGAGGGAGATGTCTGCCGGGGTCAGCCCCGCTCTCCCTGCTGGACTCGGGCATCTGAGCCACCCTCTAAGGTGTCTCCGTCCCACCTGCAAAATCGTTTTGCCCCTTGCTGTGCACCGGGACGAGGTGTGGAATGGAGTACATGGAAGGACCCCAGCCCCTTAGCGTGTAGGTAGTGCCAACAGAGACATTAAATAGTACCCCTCGTGCACAAACACACGTACACACACACGCACACGTGTTCCCCTCTCCCTCTGGGGTAGGAAAGGACACGCTCCTCTGTACCCACGGCCGGCACAGACACAGCGGAGCAACCTCGGAGGCAGCCACAAGGCGACCACCGCGATGTCCCCTACCCCAACCCCGCCACTGGCCAGATCCAGCCTTCCCTGCAAGCACCAGCTGGACTCTCCAGGGACCGGGACATGGTGGGGACCACCGGCTCACAGCCTGTCCTCACAGGGAGGACGGGGACAGCCTGACACATACACACACACATGTACAGCACACAACCAGGACAGGCGGGAGCAGGGCCTGCCTCCGGCTCCCCCGCTGCCCCACTCCAACAGACCTCCGCACCCACCACCGGCACGTGGCCTCCCCCCCGACCCCACAACACAACCCTGTTTCTAGTATTAAAGCTGCTGCCTCTCAGAGGACACCCCCGTCCCTTCCCTCTCCTCTCGCCCGGGGCCAGGATCAAACATCAGTCATCTCATCCTCCAGCTCAGCATCATCCGTCTCCCCTTCACCCTCCTCCTCTTCATCTGACGTCACGTCGGCATCATCGGCTTGCGCTAGGCACTTGGGACACGAGCAGGTAAATAAGTAGTTCTCCCTGGAAGGAGGGAAGGAAGAAGGAGAGAGAGTGATGGCGCTGAGACAGGCACAACCCTAACACTGCTGCTGGGCAGGGGGCTGGGGACGGAGCAGCCAGGAAGGGGCTACGCATGTTAAACCTGGAGGAGTCTGTGCGTTTGGTCATGCTGGGCTCAGGTGGGGTGGAGGTAAGTCTGGGTGGAGAGGGGATGTCTCAGTCCTGCAGGGGTGACAGGACATGGGGACAGTGACCACCAGCAGGAACCCCTACTCTTGAAGGGCAGGGAAGGAAAAGGAAGGTGGGTGAGGACAGCAAGGATTTGCAGGAGCCAACTGCAGAGCAGAGCGAGGCGGGAGGATGCAAATCCTCGGTCCTTGGGGCTACAACCCAGAAGACTGAAGAGCAGGGAGCTCCAGCCCCACTCGCAGACAAGTCCTCCATGGTCTGATGGCAGCATGGACGAAGCCCAGCAAGCACCACGTGCTGCATGCACACCCTGCCACGAGCACGCCCGTTAGCACACCAGTCCATGCACAGCCACACGCAGGGCCTCAAGGTGGGGACGCAGCCCAGGCTGACTGGCTGGGGGTGCAAAGGGGTGCCATGTCCCCCCCAGGTTCCTCCAAGCAGCCCCTACCTGAGTATCTTGTTGCGGCTGTGTCTGCTCCGCTCCCTCTGACAGCAGTCTAAATAACTGATGCAGATTTCCTATGAGCAAAGAGAAACAAACCAGGGTGAGAGCTGCTTCCCACAATCCCAGAGCAGCAGGGCCTGGCAGCCCCGACACGGGACGAGGCATCAATTCCCCTGCCAGGACAACGCAAGGGGAAGGGGATATGGGGTCCACGAGGGATGTACGGAACACAGTCTGCACTTTGGCAGCAAGAAGCCCCTCTGCCAAGGTGCGATGCCACCCTAGGTTGTTCCTGGCCCAGCTGTCTCACCTCTCCTGCTTCGATGTCCTCCAGAGCTGTCAGATGCAGGAGGAAGTTGTTTTCCGGGAAGGACGTCTCGGCATTGGGGATGCAGCTGTGGTTACCTACAGGGAAGCCGGTATGCAGCTGTGAGAGCGTCTCCAGAGAACGGGAAGGCAGAGGCAGGGTCAGAGACCCCACACAGCCTGTGGGCTTATGCCTGCCCTTCTGTGTGGCCCAGGCATGTGGGATCCAGTGTCTCCAACTGGGAGGGACATAGTCTGGCTAAGGATAAGACAGCACCAATGCTGCGCCCACCCCATCTACCTTTGGGACGCCAGAATGACACTGTCCACTCACACTGAGGACTAGGGGGTCCAGTGGAGCAGGCTGCAGGGCCAGGGCTCTCCTTCAGACCCCAGAAACCACTAAGAGAGAGCAAGCTGTCCTGGATCAACGCCAGGGATGAAGAGCAGCATCCTCTGCCGCCAGGCGCTGAAGGAAGGATGCACGGAGCTGTACTTTTGCCCCAGTTCCCACTCTCCCAGCAGCCAGCCCCAACTCTGCTCATCCCGCTTTGCCGTTAACACCCAGGAGTGAAAGAAGACAGCACCGGGTGCTGGGACATCCCCTCCTATGTCCCCTTGGCCCAGATAAGAAAGGCTCCCTCCCTTAATTGCCTGTTCACCTCCATTTTGCTCAGACAAGGATGGAGCTGTCTCTGTTAACTGCACACACGGCTCCCGGAGCCTGTATCACATCCAAGTCCATTCAAGCCAGGACTGACCACTTCATAGCTAGGTGAGGTGTCAGGAGACCCCAAAAGAGCAGACCTATCACATCCTGTCCCATCCCATCCCATGGATGGAAAGTGTGTTAACCCCTTTCTCCAGAGGCTTTGAGAAAGAGGTGAGCCAGTCTAGCCCAGGACTTCTCCCCTCCTCACTATCAGTTTTACTCACAGTCCTTGTGTTACTTACAGCAGCTCTGGAGCACGTAGAGACCTGATCCCTCGCAGTTGAGGAACTCTCCTGACTCTGCAGCACAGACATGGGGGTTAGAGCTTTGCACGGGCCGTTCTGGCTCTTCCGCATGCACAGCTCAGCGCAAGCACAAAGGGATGTCTGTCAGTGCTGAACACACCCAGCCAGCGCTGCTTTGAGGGACAGGGGTTGAAGGGTGGTTTCCAAAGCACCCTTCCCTCCCCACTGGGAGGGATGGAGGACATGAAGAATTGCACCCCCAGGTCAGGTGTGCGCTCCCTGGCCTGTCCCTGCACTCACGCAGCTGTAGCAGTCAACAAAGTGATAAATAGGTCTTAGAACATTTAGTTTAGATGGCGCTTTTCTGCACAGGATCCCTCCAGATCAGCCCTCCACCCAGCCCAACCTGCCCACAAACTTGACTTGCCCTATCCACCTAATGAGCCAAAGACAGCAGGCATGGCTTGTATGGACCAGGGGAAGTGGGATCTCCCAGTCCCCAGTGGGAACCCCTCCTCGTCCCTGAATACTGGCAAGAGTCTCCAGCCACCTCCTGCAAACAGCACTGCTTGATGCCGACCACGGCCATGCCAGAGCCTCACCCTTCTCGATGTCCTTGTAGAGCTGGTCGATGAAGGCGTCCAGCTCCTCTCGCTGCAGCATGGGGAGATCCAGCGCATCGCAAGCGTGCACCCACTGGCTCAGAGAGCTGTCAGGAAGCAGAGGGACACTGTTACAGTCCCACAGTGCTGTCAGCATACAGTGGGACCTCACATGGGGGATCTAAGGGTTAAACTCGGTGGCTCTGAGTGGCCAAGGTCTGGCAGAGGGATGCGAAAGAGTTGGGAACAGTCAAGAAGGACTGCTTTTAAGTTTGCCTCTCCATCCCCCTCTCTCACGTTTGAACCCAGCCATTACACAGGCCAGCGTGGATTTACAGACTGTACATAACCTCCGTGCCACATCTCTGCTGCTCTGCAAGGAGCACCCAAAAAGCCCCGTTACCTTGTTCCTATGCCTTGGCCATTGGTCCCAACGAGGGCAAAGAGAGATCGAAAGCCTTCTGGAGTGAACCACTGCAGAAGGGAGATGAGAAAGCAGCTGAGCCCAGGCCAGCCTGCAGCAGCATTCTGCAAGCACTTCCAATACCACAGGGAGCTTTGGGGGAAGCAAGGAATGGGTAGAGTCCCAGGGAAAGCCCTGGCCAACCAGAGGGCCCCACCAAGCACCTGAGCTATTTGGGAGGCAGCTCAACTCACCCTGCTGAGACGTTCATCGTAAAGGGCTTCAGTGAAGAGCAACCGCAGCAGCTCCAGCTGGCCCTGGCAGGACATGGCAACACCATCAGGATGGGGAGGTGCCACTGGGTGTCAGACCCAGGCTAGCAGCCGAGCCCAGGATGGGCTAAAAGGCTCAGGAGTCAGGCTCATCACCCTCTGCAAGGCTGGAGGCTGCTGCCCTCAGAGCAGTGAAAGCCACTCATTTTAGCAGCAAAACCCACCTACTCAGCAGCTAAATATAACCCTATCCCATCCCACAGCAGAAGCATCTCCACCACAGGAACGAGCAGCAAGTCCCACTGAAGCACAGCACCACATCCCACTGCCCAAAGACCTCTAGAGCAACCTGTTTCCTCTCTGTCAGGTCAGTAAGCCCCTAATAGGGGGCTTCACGTCCCCACTTTGAACTTGTGATTTCCAGTGTCTCTCATCCCAGCTGTAATGGGGTCTCTGCACCTGTGGGCTGACAGATGCAGGCAGGGAGAGGGCAGGCTTGGGGATTCAATACATCCAACAGCTGGCAGGGTCTCACCTTAAATTTGTCTCCCAGCAGCTTGTGCACAATCTCCTCTTCTTCGTTTGCTGTCTTATTGCAGAACTGGGAGAAGGCCTTGATCCACCACTCCTTATCTTTAGCCTGACAAAGGAATCAAGCAAAGGCGTTGCACCAATGCTGCTTTCCTCCCCACCCATGAGAGGACAAGCCTCGCTGAGCTCAAAGGTATGCAGCCTGCTATTAAGAACCACCAGAAGCAGCTGGATGGTGGCAGTTTATTGTGAAAATAAGTGCCGAGAAAGCCAAGCCAAAGCAACAGACCCAAAGGAAAGATTCCATTCTGACTAACTATTTTGGTATAGAAAAAGAAGACCTGCTTGGCTCAGGTCATAGGACCCTCCTTTGCCACCTGCTGTCTCCATGACCAGGGACCCCTAGATATTGAAACCTGTTCAAGCAAGACCCTGCCAGTCGCCCATCAGTCCTCAAGAATAATAGCCACAACGGAATGAGGAAACCACACACCAGCAGCTATGGCTCCAAACTGCAGATGTACCTGTTTGACGGTGGCAACCATCCGGGCCATCAACATGATGCTGGAAGTCTCCGGTGGATAATGCATGTTTCTGGGGGATAAGAATGAAGAAGAGATGAGCAGGTCAGTGCTGGTATGGAAATAAAAAGCTGGATGGAGGCAGAGGCAGCTGCCATCCATGCGGTCAGGCCTGCACTCATCTGTCACACCAAAATGGCCAGTGCAGCATCCCTGCATGGGGATCCAGCACCACTCAGGGTGAGAAGCCTGCACCCACCTGCCTGCTCTGAGCATACAAATAATTCCGACCATCCTGCTAAACTAGAGTCTAAGTCCCACACAAAGCCTAGGACCGCAGCGAGAGGTGGGGTTTGTGATGAGCTTTGGGTCAGGGATGTTGTTTCTCTTGTCTGTGCCCACTTTGCCATCTGCAAGCAGGGACAGCAATTTATGTATCCGCAGGGGTGCTACAAGGAGGATCTCCTAGAGCTGGAGATCTTCAGGAGCACTATAAAATTGCAGGAGTGAGGGATGCGCAGCTCAGTGCTTTCTAGCTCTTTACTGGGAGAAAAATAGGAACTGCTCAGCCATGTGTCCAAACCCTTGTGCTGCCAACACAAATTCACCTCCTGCCCAACCAGCAGGTAGAGCTGAGCAGTGTCCCAAGGCCACCACCACCCTCCAGCCACCACATGCAGGGATGCAAAGCAAGGATGGTCCTCAGCCCTGGTCCCAGGCAGTGTCACCCAGCCCAGAAGAACCACCTCCTCTGCCCGTGGAGCATCAGGCAGGTCAGTCCCCTACCTCCATGCCTCCTGCAGCTTGTTGAGGGGGTGCGTGGGGTCATCACGGGATGGGCCAAGGCAGAGGACCTGGTGATACTGCTCCAGAGCGGCTTGCTTGCATTCAGCACTACAATACGTCACCTAGAGCAAGGGGCACAGCACCCAACGTTGGCTACGGCAGCAGGAAAAGGGCATCCTAGGCCTAGCTGTGCCCCCTCCCTGACAACCTCAGCCCCAATTCTTTATCCATCATGATGCAGAAGGTAAAGGCAGACACGCATCTCAAGGCACCGCAACTGCCTGGCTAAATGCTGTAAAGGAGTCAGAAACCCCAACAAGACCACAGTCCCTCCCAGTAGCCCCATACCTGGCACCGGGGACACTGCTGGTGCAGGTCTTTCCGGATACCGCACTGCTCTGGGTGAGGCAGCACCAGCGAGCTCTTCCCCAGCAGCCGCTGGGCGTTCTCCTCTGCCGTCTCCAAAGCCCGCAGGCAGTGATCACAGGCTGTGGGGAGACAAGACGGACAGACGCCACAATGAGAAAAGAGGCCAGGGCCCAGGGCAAGACAGCACGACTGGTACCAACACCATCTCCCAGCTGGAGGCACCGGTCTCTCACTGCTCTCTCCATAGGAAAGACCACTCCTGCTGCAATTTAAAGCCCCCAGCCCTCATCTACTGCTCTGTAATGCTGGGAAGTGGACAAGGGCCAAATAATGGCAAGTGTCTCCATGTTGCTGACCCATGACGAAGCTCGGCACACAGCAAAGTCTAGATAGGACAAAAAAGTTTAAAATCCTGCTCTTATAACCCTGATTTTTTGTTCTGTCGCCTCTGGAGAACGCTGACACCTTTGGGGGCTATACTCTGCGGTGGTGTGATTGGGATTAGCATCCATGCCACTAAGAACCCGGAGGTTCCCACATAGATGGTGCCCGACGGTGGCACGTGGTGCTTTCCTCCAGGGCTGATGGAAGTCACCAGCCCTCAAACGACCCCGGCGTTTTCCACTTGTCAACCCTTCGCTCAGCTCAGAGGCAGAAATGGCAGCAGTGCCACCTTCCTGGCGGTGCCAAGACAAACCCAAACCCTTTCCTTGAAAACCGGGCAGCTCCTTTGGGACCCGGCGGTCACCTCGCCGGGGCGGGCAAGAGGGACGTGCCACCGCCGCCGGCCGCTCACCTCGGTAGTTGTACAGGGCGTTCCAGAGGAACTGGGACGACACCACCGGCCTCTCCACGAAGACGGTCTCCCCTTTGCGGATGTTCCTGGTGGCGAACAAGCCTTTCCCCTGCCGAGGGAGGGGCGGGGGGCAAGGGGCGCACCCG